>JARHVA010000175.1:5552500-5845000 GCA_037957365.1 Torreya grandis
TATCATAAAATCTACATGATATTCTCAAGATTATATTGTTACTAAGACATCTTTAATAACCCCCTCTAGTTTGGTAATTGATTGATCATCCATATGTAGGACTGTAGTAGTTGGTTGTACACTTACTAGGGAGAGTGATTTCAATGTGTATGATGTCATAAAATTTATAACAACTCCTAAGTCCACTAATATTTTGGGTATTTACTTCTTTCTTATAGCTATGGTGATGATTGGACTTCTAAGGTTTCCATACCTTGGTAGAAGTAACCTTCATTCAAGAGGTCAACAAGCTTACCATCCACTTGTATGGTCCTACAATACTATTTTCTTCTCCCTATAGTTTTGAGACATAAAACTTTGATGATTATAATAAGCTTAAGGATAAATCTTATGGATTGCAGTAGTGGTATCTCAATGTTTAATTTTCTCAACTCTTGGACTACTTCAGATTCAAGTTTACTGGTTATTTATTAAAATCTTTTTGGAAATGAAATTGGTGGAGTAGTAGTAGCAATAGTTTCCTAAGTTATATTTTTCTTATGAATGTCCTTTTTTCCTATATTTTCTCATTGGGGCTCAAACTTTCCTTTCATTAGAGATTTATATGATGGCAAGTGGAGGACTATTCAACATTTTCCCTTAACATAACTAAACATTACTACAATATATGGCATTTGCTCCCTTTGTTTTGTTCCATAAACATGGTCTACTTGTCTATTTTTATGATTTTCTATTGGTTGTGTAGGTAAATGAGTTTGGTTTACTTGTTTAATTTATTGTGGTTGGATAGTAAGAACAAGCATCAACACCTATTGGGGTAGAAACCTCCTTTGTTGATTAAACATATGAGGTACTATTGGACCCCAAATTTTTTAATAATATGCTATAAATATTTTTTAACAATAACATGGAGATGAAAGGATGCAAGATCATCATAGAGGACCTTGGTAGAGGAGAGAATGGTGCAGAAGAAAGAAACAAAGATGAATAATGTAAAATACCTTAGTGTGGAAGATCGAGTTGTAAAAAATAAGGAAATGAAAAAAGAGGAACATAAGATGCAGGACTCAAAAAAGTGCAAGACTAGGACAAGAGCATATAAATTAGAGGCATTTGTAAAGTAGTTCATGAAATCATTAGATATAACTCAAGTGCAAATCTAGCACTAGCCTGTGAGAGAAGAGGAACATGAAAACAAATATCTAGCATAGAGAGACTATATAGGAGCTATTAGGACCAAATCAAAATGAACTTAATTATAATGGCTCACCATTGCTTTTTCTCCTAAAATAGTCATTGGCTTGTCATCTATAATTTATTAATGATACAACTTGAGAAGGGGTTAGCTTGTGTATAAATACCCCTTAGCTTTGATTATAAAGTGTTATTGGATGTAGATGTGTTGTTTTCAAAATAGGGATCTAGAGAGATTATGTACTGAATGAAGTATCTTTGTAATATTATAAAATGAGATGAATGGAACTAATACTTTGTCTGTGAATGTTAATGTGTGAAATCTCTTTGGTGTTAATTCTACTTTTATGTTACTAGATAGGTACATGAATTATGTAAATGAATCAAATGGTTAACTCTATAGAGTGATGTTTGTACTAACAAAGACTAAATGTGCTAACTCAATTGCCTAAATAATATAGAATTGTCTATCCACCTCTGTGTGGTAGAAATGATGAGAACTAGTCTAGGCTATGACCCTCACATGAGAATGCAAGGTCATTACTCATTTGATATACCAGCATGCTAATTCATTGGATTTATCTTCCTTCTAGGCACATGATTATTACTTAGTCATGTGAAAGTAAGGATAAAATAACCCCAACATTTTGTCTTCATTGCACTTGTAAGCATGATGGTATAAATATGCTTGAACAGTTATCCTTGGAAAATGTTTAGCCTTGGGTTGGTATAGTAGAATAAAGCTTTATAATTTAATATATTGAACTGGTAATTTATACATGCACATGGGTAGAGTAACACCTATATGATTCTATATAAGAAACATTCTTTATAAAATTACCCATTCACTTGCATGCTTGGCTTTCAGCATATGTGTAAGCCCATTCAAGAAATTATAGATGAAACACTCTTTAGTTAGTGGACTATAAGATAACCTTAGCAAAGTTGAAAGTTAATTAGACACATATTTTAGATGTGTGGTGGAAGGGAGTGCTCAATAGATACATCTTAGAATATGCTATCTCTATATACTCTTGTCCAGACGAATTATAGTTCAACTTCCTAAGGGAACCACATGAAATATATCTCAATCAATCTCCTTTAGAAATTAAGAAACTTATGGTTGATTCTAGACTTGAGAAATTCCCCATGGATGAATAAACTCTCTTTCTTATAATTAACATGACTGGTGGGTAAATGGATGGGTATGCATTAATTTAGCATGAAATTCAGTCAATGAGAACTACAAAATCATAAGTATGTGTTAGACCCCAAATTTTGGCTAAGTACTTTTTATAATAATTGATGTAGAGAGGCACAATGAAAAGACCATGGCACAAGAGACAATGGCATAGGAGTACCAAGTCATAATAAATGTGCATAATAAATGGAGAACCTGAGAATGAAGGACTCAAAACTTAGCAGAAGACATAGGAAGCACGTAAGAAGTGGGAGACAATTAGGGAGTGATTCATAGGGATGAAGGAGACTAAGTGAAACATGAGTCTAGAACTAGCCCACAATAATATAGGTGCTCAGTGATGAGTATATAACATTGAAGAGATAACATAGGGGAACAAAGACCTGCGTCTTTAGGAAATCAATGTGATTGGTCGTCACAACTCAAGTGTGTTAATGATCATTGGCAAGTCACTATGAGTCTATTTATGATTTTAGCTACTTGGTCAAGGAAAACCAAGTATAAACACCCCTTGATATAACTTTTGAAGGTTATTATTTTTGGTTATGTGTTTGAGATTATTGTTATTATTATTTTACTCATTTGGATAGTATTGACAAAGTTATACGAGTGAGTTGTATTATACACTAGATTTATGTAATCTTTGAACCACTTATCAATATGATGGATCGAACTTGTGCTACTTTAATATTTATTCTAATGACAATGGAGATAATGTTTTTAGTTATCTTATATGTTGTTTATTTAACCGAGTTTAGGATCACAGTGACCATTTATGTTTTTTTTCTTCTTTTTGATCATTGAATAATAAACATGTTAATATGGATTATAAAATGAGGGTAGTAATGTGTATGTATTCAATAATACCTACCTATTAGTACACCCTTACACAACAAAATTAATGAGAATAAATCCTTAATTGCACGCTTTAAGTGAGTGAGTGAGAACTCATTTTTGCATGAAATTCCAGCATGCCAACACATTGGGTTTTTAGTCACTTCAGCATACACCTAAGAAAATTTACACTTCAGTAAATAAAATAAGGCCAACATTTTGGTTCCATTATTGGGACCCAAAATGATTACCTACATGATGGTGGATGATGCTTGAATAATTATCTCTTGAGAATATTCAGAGATAGATTACTAGCATCAAGGATGATTTTGTAGTACCATTTCTTGAACCAAGAATGTTTGCACACACATGGATCAAATAGAATTTATATAATTCATTATATGAGACATTGTTTATAGAGGTATTATTCATATTCATTCTTGGATTGTGTCTCATGCTCAAGACCAGTTGAAAAACCATAAATGGAATCCAGCTTGGACAATAGAGCATCAGTTAGCTCTAGCACAGTTGGGATTGCCTTAGATGCATGTTGTTGATGTTTGGTATCACAGGTTTTTGAATAGTTACATCTTGGAATACATAGTATTGACCTATTTTTGTTTAGAGGAAGCTTAATTCTACTTCTTCCAAGAACTTTGTGGTAGATACATCAAACACTTTCTAATGGAGGTGAAGAAGCTTTTTCTAGATTCTGAACTTAAGACATTTTCCATTGAAGGCTAAACTCTTTCTTGCATGAGCAACATAGATGGTGTGGGAATGCAAGGGAACTAATGAAGTAGAATTATTGGTTTAGTATGGTAACCAATCAACAAGAATTGTGGAATTACAAATATGATAAAGCTCGATGAAGGATTATGAGTAGAAGTGATCTAGGAAGGGGACGGTAGGACTCAAGAAGTGTTGTAAGGGTTTGTAAGGAAGCAAAAGAGCATAAGGAGGACTCCCCAATTGTAAGATCATACCTGATGCCAGTTTAAGTATATAATAGAGAATAAAGTTAGGAAGTGGTGATAGAGAAACCCAAGTTGGATAGGCCTAGTTCCCCACCCACAACATGAGCTCATGATTTTGAGTTAGATGATATATTTATACACAACTAGGATACACATAGTGTAGAGTCAAAAACTAAACCTATAAGAGAGATGTTTGTAGAACAAGTTTTAAATAGTATTTTATTGGTTATTTTTGTTCCTTTATGTAATAATTCTATGGACCAACTTAGAATGCCTGGTGGACCTAATATAACTAATGGGCAAAGTATCATCCTAATTATAGTTACTCAACCTACCTCAATGCCCAATGTCTTAGGTGATTTTGTTGTTGTAGGAGGCATGGGAGGTGGAACCAGTGGTGGTTTAGTCAAAGGACTTGGAGGAGATGTAGGAGGTAGTGGTGGGCCTCCCCCCAAAGTATAGGAGGGACCAGAAGTTCTTCTTAATAGCCACCATTACAAGCACCTTAGACACCCACTATATACTATGAGATGACACTCCAATTTCAAGAGTATTGAGATGTGGAGAATGTCATAGAGCATGTTAAAAAGTGTGAAATTATATTTAAAATGCATGGCATCATCTCTTCTAAATAGAAAGCACCCCAATTTGTAACCACCCTACTAGATTGTGCACATAAGTGCTACCAGAAGTATGATCCTTAGAAAGTTGTAGTGGATTATTATCATCTCAAGGTAGTATTCCTCCAATAATTTTATATCCTAGAGTTTGAAAAATAGATTATAGTTTCCCTAAATGATATTAAGTAGAAACTCACTAAGATTGTGCATGAGTATGATGCACATTTCAAGACACTTCTCTCTAAAATCTCTTTTGAGATTAATGTTTTTCAACATGCCCAATAGTTCATGGAAGGTTTTTTACTTCCCTTCAGATGTACCTTATCACATAAAACTTTTACCAACTTGTGCAAGGCCTTAGAAGTTTCCCTTCACACTGAAACTATTGAAAATATTGGCATAGGGATTAGCCCCTTCATAGAGGCTCAGATCATTATAATTGTGTCTCAACTAAAAAAATTTCCTACACACAACACTTATGACACATGTAGTGGCTTATGGTGTGTAGACTGTGAGTCTAAAGGCCACAATTAAAATAGTTATCCTCATAAGAACATTTGATCCATGTTGAAGTAGTCTTGTGAGATTTGTTAAAAAGATCATGACATCCTAGATTGTCCTCTGCTACAACATGCCACTCAATCAAGGGTATCAACCTATTTTAAGATATGTGATGCATACACTCATGATACCAATGATTGTTATCTCATAATTGAAATTCATGAGGCATGTGCATTTAGTATGCATCAAACATATGTCAATAATAACCAAGAGAATGGAGGTGGTTATTATGTTTGAGGTTGAGGTCATGAGTCTGGAGGTGGATACTTTCCACCACAAACTTTTTATAAGTATAATTACCTAGAGCACTAGCAGTGTGATTGCCTGATATATCCTACATGTGTTTTTTGTAAAAATGAACACCATCTTGAGGAGTACCATGACTTGTACACTACATTTATGAAAGAAATAAATTAGAAGGGTACCAATATGATACATATTTAAAAACCACAATAGAGACCACACCCTGTAACTCTGATGGGTCCAAAAGTTAATATTATAATATGGAATAGTGGTTGGTCATAATCTATGTCTAATCCACCTATTGAGAAAGTTCAATGAGAGTAGCCTCATGATACTCACTATTTAGATGCTCAGTAGTAGAAGGAGGTGTTCTATGACACTATGAATCTAGTAAGTGAATTGTAGGGAGAGATCTGGTTCCTCAAGGATAGTGATGTTGTTACTGTAGACACCGAAATCATGTCTACTCCCTTGGTCATCCTCCCCCCTTGGACCTTTACCATTCCTAACCTATGTCTTATTAATTTAAAATAATTATCTTATTTTAAATTAATAATTCTCTCCCCTTGCCATCTCACCCTTGACACCTCACCACCCTTGGATGCCCTCTTTGGATTCCATTCCTCAACCCATGCCAAGTCTTAAATGCCTAAACCCCATTCATGACCTATTCCTATCCTCTCGTCCATTTCAACCTGCCTTCGACCGTTTCTTACCCCGACCCGCTGACCCGGCAGTTGGGAAAACGGATAGAAGGCTATTTTTAGCCTTTCTGCCTGCCTTTTAGCCACCGACGTCAGTCAGTATTTGGCTGATGTCGGTGGTATTGCCAACATCGGTTACCTTCAAGACTACATTCTTGACCCGAACGCAGTATCCCATTTTTCAATCTTCAATCTCATTTTCCGCTCTTTCAATCTGCTCCTTTGACCTTCAATCATCCGCCTTTTGACCTTCAACAATTAGCCAATCTTCCAGTCTTCAATCCACCATACCTCTCACTCTCTCTCCCACAGGGCTTCTACACTAGCTACAGCAACAGCAGGGACTCTACATCAGCTTCCACTAGCAACAGGACCTTCACACCAGCAATACTAGCAACAGGTACAACCCATCAGCAACATTTCTTCTTCAGCAGGTATGAGCTAAGAATGTTTCATTTATTTCATTTCAATAATCTAGAAATGTACTAGCTGTTAGCTCCCATTCAGCACTTCCA
Source organism: Torreya grandis (assembly GCA_037957365.1). Lineage (NCBI taxonomy): Eukaryota > Viridiplantae > Streptophyta > Pinopsida > Cupressales > Taxaceae > Torreya > Torreya grandis. Next base: position 5,559,350 of record JARHVA010000175.1, read on the forward strand.
GACCATACCTAAATCTTTATCTCCCATTGGCCTCCTCTATCCCTCTGTCCCTTTTTGACATTCTGTCTATTGCCCCAGACCTCTGCACAGACACCTCAAGCCATTTTGCTGACCCCAAACAGACCACAAACCCATCCACAGACCAAAAACTTGACCAAGCCTCATCCAAATACTACTGCCCTGACCGACGCTGGCCGTAGAGACCATTACCCCTACCGACGTCGTCATACTAACCGATGTCGATGACCTTCCTTGACCAATGCCGGCAGACTAACCAACGTCGATGACTGTGACCAAGTTGACAGTAGCATTTAGGTAAGCATTTGCTTTTATTTTTGTTTCAATCTTTAATCATTTCAGTCTTTTTATCATTTTACCTTTTATCAGACATTATTTTTATCAATCAGTGGGTTGACATCCCTCAAGGAAGTCATTGTACTTCTGGGATTAAGCTTTCGCTTGGCAGCCCACCATCTCCTCATCTAATGCCTTTTCATGTTTTAGTCTCTTTCTTCTACAGGTGTCATCTTCCACAACCAAAGAGGAGTTCTCATGACATCTGAATTCGGTACGCAAGACTTCATCCAGGTACATACAAGCCTTAGACCATTTCTCTTAGTTTCTCATTTCCTTCTTGAATGTGAAAGCGAAAATCTTATAGAAACATTCTAGCACGCCCGGTGGGACCCTAAGGTCTTCCTTGGGTTCTTTTCTTTCTTTTCATATAGGGTGCATTAGGTTTCTCCTTTTCACCTCTTTCTTCTATATCTCTTCCAAAAGACATCATAAGCAGGATTAAAAAGAACCCTTCTTTCTTTTCTTGCATCTTAGACTAGTCAAAAGTCATATTATTCAACCCTTTCTCAACTTGTTTTCATTCGAACTCACATTTCAACTTGGGCTTAAAACACATTGCATTTCATTTCTTCTTGATTGCATACTTAGTCCATATCTAGTAATTAACAAACCGCATCATGAATTAATCGTAGTCCACTTTATGTTACACAACCAAATCACTTGCACAAATCAAACATCAAAACTTACCTGAGACAAGGCCCGACTGGGATTTCATCACCCAACAGATACCTTACCCGTCCCGGTAATCCCACTTGGATTTCATCACCAAGGGGAAACCCCACTCTATTCTCTGGCAGAGGATAATCTCTAGGGAAAGTATATTTTGGCTAAGCGAGACTAACTTATCACTGGGCTCGTGAAGTGAGGGGAGCTTGCTCCTTAGCACCAGGCCATGTACGAAACCTAACACAGACTCTTGAGCGCCTAAACAAACCTGAAACCATCCATAGACTACTTCTTCTAGGACCCGTCTCAAAAGCCAACCTCCCAAACACATTCTAAGGCATAAGCCAACATGATCTTAATAATTTATTCCTAGGGATTTAATGCTTAGGATCTGCTTGTGTTCTTCATCTTTTCTATTATTATCTGCTTTTTTGAGCTAGTGAGGACATTCTTCTTCCTTTTTTCCAAAAACTCTCAAATCTTTTGGGTTTCTAGAAAGCACAGTCACCGACATCGGTTTTACCACCGACGTCGGCAACAATTCCTCACCGACATCGGTTATCTGACCAATGTTGGCCATCTATTCTCACCGACATCGGTTTTTCAACTGACGTCAATCACTATCACAGTCCTTTTTTTCAAAATAGCAGCCTTAAAACCCGACCCTTTTTTCTGCCAAAACCCCATTCTGAGTTTTTGAAGCTAAAAAAACACAGTTTTTGGAACCTAAACCTGTTTGCCTTGAATGGTTTTGACACGCAGTCAAACCAAGGCTCTTCTTAACCACGTGAGACATCAACCGCTTCCACCTTCCCCATCCATAACTAGTCCTATAATGGAGTTCCACTCAGAGACTGAAAGAACTCCTACTCGACCGACCCTGACTCAGTCTCCCATTGTCCCCGAAGGGGACCAAGACTTCGAAAGATTCTTGGACCTCAATGTTAAAGCCTTGCAACATTATCTCGCACGAAGCCAAATGTGAGACTCCTTAGGGAACCCAATTTATGGGATGCCGACCTCCTTAGTCGAAACGACGATCACATCAACAGCATCCATAATTCAACCTATAGACAATCAAGCCAATACCTCGACTAATAAACCGACTGTGTCCTATCTTCAAAATGTAGCCTCTCCTTCTAGACCTACCTCCATGGGGGTTTCGGCACCCCCTCAACCTCAAACTACTCAACCAAATCCTACACCTTTCCAAAAACTAGTGGTCTCTATCCCCCCTACTCTTGCACCTATCAACACAAGAGTAACTGCCTACCCTTCAACAAGTGTGGCCACCCCTCAACCACCATTAACGGCCCCTATCCAATTTATGCCTACCAACCCCATAACACAAGTGCCCTTGGCTTCAACTTCCACCCCGATGACTAGATACCCATATGTTACGCCTACACAAGCACAACCAACCACGTCATATGCCCCTCTCAATACCTTCTAAGCACCTTATAACCTAGGGGGCACCCCATCTGCCAATCCGTCAACAGATCTCATCAAAATGTTGATGGATAAAATGTCTAGTCTCGAGAGCTCTATTTTTGGTTCATGCAATGCCCTCTCATATGAGTAAATTTGCAATGAACCCATTCATCCCTCCATCCCTATCCGACCTTATCCCAATCAGTGGGAGCTTCCTAAATTTTCTCATTTCTAGAGTAAGGAAGACCCACAACAACACCTACGAGCATTCAGACATGCTTGTTATCTCATAGCCCATGACAATGTGTTACTTCTATGCACGTTCCCCATGTCACTTTATGGCCCCACCCTTGACTGGTATAGCTCTCTTACCAGACATTCTATCTATTCATTCACTCAACTTGCCCAATTATTTCTCGACCATTTTTCTATCAACATCACCAAACAAGTCTCAATCACAGACCTCTACTCCATCAGGCAATTTGACGACGAATCCATAGTCGATTTTGTCGCCCGTTGGAGAGGCTTGATCAACCAGCTCTCCTTCTCCTTGCCTCAACTTGAGCTCATCGAGCTCTTTTCTTGAGCATGTGTCAGGCACATCTCTTCTACCTTGCCAATTCAAACATTCCGCACTTTCGACGAAGCTTTCACCATGGCTCGAAAGCTTGAACTCTGCACCATTGAAGAAGATAAGGTCAAATTGCATAATACTAATGCAAGAACCAATGACCCTTCTTCTTCCAGACCTTCTTCTTCCCACTCCAAATCCAAAGGAGTGGCCAACACTGTGGTCATTATATCACCATCTTCGACAACAGTCGACCAATCTCAACCTTCTACACCTCCAAGCATCACTAAACAATTCCAACAACGGTACATCTAGCGTTCATACACTCCACTTGGAGAATTATACGCTTCCATTTTGGAAAAACTTGTCAAGCAGGGGGTCCTCAATCTCCCTCCAATCTGACCACCTCAATTCGACCCTTCAAAAGCCCTCCCTACATGGTATAGGGAGGCCGACTTCTGTCACTATCATCGCGTCCACGGCCATGACATCAACAATTGTCGAACCTTCAAAAACATCATTCAAGACATGATAAACAGGGGTGATCTCATCTTGGACAACCTGAATGCCCCACCCAACCAACATATCGACATCTTTAAACAACCTTTTCCTAACCATCCTCCTACCCAAAACAATGTACATACCATGACCGATAGCTCCCACGAGCACGACATACACACGATCAACACGATCTTGCCTCTTGTCCCTGACCAACCTTCTTCACAGGTGGAAGACCCTTCTTCCCCTATTTCTCTTTCATAGGTAGAAGAATCCTCTTCTCCTGCTAGTCCTCCATCGACCTCTCCTATGTTGGAGGATGCCTTGACCATACCTATGTCATTAGCCCCACCTCCATCCTTCCTCCCACCAATGGAGGACCATACCTTTCCTACTCCTCAACCATAAATCGAAGGCACAATCATCCCTGCCCTTTGCCCTCTTGAGGAGCCACATTCTCCAACCCCTTCTCCACCAAGAGAAGAACTAGTCTCTTCACCCATTTCGATCGAAGAAGACCCAGTCACAGTTTCCTCTTGCCTTTTGCCTAAGATTGCTACATCTCGCTTACCTCCGTCCACATCTGAACCCAAACCCGTATCTAACCTCACCTCACACAATTGCAGCCCTCACCCCAAACCAAAGAAGGCCACTAAACCACATTGGAGGACTCCTCCCCCACCTTCGTCATTACCTTCAATTTTGGGCCCGCATCCGTCCACTTTAATAAGAGTGCTTCCTACTCCCATATTTCACAGAGGCAAGTCGCCTCCATTATCCCCTCAACCCATCAGACATATATTTCCTCCAAAACATCCAACACCTATCACCACAAAAGTGCCATCTACACGTGTGGCTACACCACCCACAAAAGTGATGGAATGACCAATGCCTCTTATGCCTCTCAAATCAAAGTCATCAACCCCTCCTGCAACAAGACACATAGACCCATTAACAGGTTCTTATACCTTGCTGTTACGGCAATTATTGCAGTCTTCTCGCATTAATCTCTCACCTCTTAAACCATATCAATCCCTCAGACCAAAACCACCCTGGTTCGATGACACTCAGATTTGTGCGTATCATCACACACCTGGGCACGACACTGAGCATTGTTGTGCCCTCAAGGTTGTCATTCGCCAATGTTTGGAGAAAGACACCTTTCTTCTCGACCATACTATCAACAAACCTTCAACACCGTCCCACTCATCAACTCTCGGATCAAGACCATCTTGGTTCGACAACTCTAAATTTTGTCACTATCATCAAAAATCGAGACATGACACTGAGCATTGTTGCGCTCTTAAAGCTATCATTCGTCAACACCAAAAAAAGGATACCCTTATCATCAAGGATCTTCTTAACCACCCCTTCGACAAATCATCAACATTGACCCATGCTTCTCAAACCTCGTCACCTAAATCGGGATCTCCACGCCAGACTATGGTCCCTTTGCCACCTTTAACCCCCTTATTCGACATCAACACAGTCAATCTGACCACCAATCCTTGACCAACCTTAACCAATCTATCAAACACTCTCCCTATTTGATGGGGCAATTTAACCTTCATCCACACCTCAACCAACCTTTCAACCCAGTCTCGACCAAATATCAATCACTCTTTTAATCTTAAGCCTCGACTAGGCCTCAACCAAGCCTCGACTATGCCTTGACCAAACAAGCATCGACCCGACCTCGACCAAACATTCGACCTATCTTCGACCAAACATTTAACCCGACCTCAACCAGACCGTCGACCAAACCTCAACCAAACATTCGACTGACCATTGACCAAAACATTCAACCAGACATCGACCAAACATCAACCAACCTTTTAATCATGTCATCCAACCCAGCATTGACCAAATATCTATCAACCTCGACCAAATACCAACCAAGCCTTGACCAAGCATTGACCTCAACCAAACCTCAACCAACTTCTTCAACATCGACCCCAAACTTTGACCAAGCATCGATCAAACATCAACCAACCTTTTAATCATGACCTCGACCAACTTCGACCCAACATCGACCAAATATCAACTGACCTCAACCAAACATCAACCAACTCCTTCAACATCAACCAACATGTGACCAATTTGGAATGAAGCAAATGGGGCAAGTTTGCTCCTAATTGATTCAGACCTTACATCATAACACAACCATGGGCCAGGGACTTTGTCAGAACTTGAGCCCCTTTATGCCTTGCATTTTTGACCAGTCTACTATTAGTCAAGTAATTATTCACTTGACGTTTAACTTGAGCTCGATCCCTTGAGCGCTCCCTATCATTATCATTCCTATTCTTTTTAACCCTCAACTCTACAAACAACAGTCAACCCTTTTGTCAAGCATGACTGCTTTGTCTTAATAAAAGGGAAACCCTCTAAACCGCTATAGTCAAGTCCATGACCAAAAGTCCAGTCAACAAAAAAAATCAAAAAAAATATAAAAGTGGGATGCATATTCCAAGGTCATATAAATATAAATGTAGACTGCTCCCTCAAAAGATAGATGCATCATCATTGTTGTATTTACTAGACTGCTCCCTTGAAGGATAGCTAGGCCAAAGTCATATCAAAAACATAAAAAGCAGAATATAGACCACTCCCTCAAAGGATGGCTATTCCTAAATTTTGCTACATACACAGCACTATCTCAGAAGCTTCCCGCATCGATCAGCTTCACAACATGACCACCAAGCAAAATGACACCCCCTCGTAGACTTCCCGCATCGATCAGTCTGCACCCAAAAAAAAAATTTGACTGACAAACTATAAAGTCATGGACTTGTCTATAGTCGTTCTCGGGGTCACCTATAAAAGGGGCAAAGTTGTTCCTGCCAAAAAAGGGTTCCCCCTTCCATCCATATCACATCAATCCTATCACCCCAACATACTCAAGGGACTTCGAGCTCACTTTAATTTCAAAGTGATTCGATTACCACTCTAACACAACCCATGGTCAACGATGTAATGCATGAACAGGGATTTTGTTTCTAAAAACCCTTATCCATGCCATCATTATAGGCCTTGTCAATGAAAGAGCAACGTGCCTTTCACTTTTTATATCTTGGTCACACATCCAACCAAATCATTTTGCAAACTCAACCCAATCAACCCAAACATTTTCAGACCAACAACATGACATTATGACATCATACATCATCATAGACCACCAACATGTTCTAGTCCATTTCACATAGTTTCTATGGAAACCAATACACATGGAAACTATCGACCACTCAATTTATGCCAAGCATAAACCATTACTTGTTGAAGCATAAATAGACTCAATTCATTTTTAGCATACATCCATCACGAATATAGAAAATTGCTAGGGATGAAAGACCCCTCAACCAATGTTACAGAATACACCATCACACAATATGGAAAAGGCTGTAACATCTTTTTCCCCTCAGCATTTCGACCTCAACCAAATCAATCATCAACCATTTTGACCCCTCTTCGTCAGAAATACATTGGCCTAAGGCCCCTTCACACAGGGGCTATGTAGGCAGAACTCACTTAACATAGTATCTTATAGGGTTAGCTCGGCCACATTCTTTCGTCTGCCCATTCATTCGACCAATTATCTATCTCAATCCACCTCGACCAATGACCATGGAGATCATGCCTATCTCCTCAGACCCCGACCACTTCCAAGACAGCTTCACCTTGGTTGTTTTTGCATGTATGCTACCCCACAACTGGTTAGCAAACTTGTGCGCAGACTATTTTTGACCTTCACAAGTATAGGATCACAAGCCGGTTGATCCCCACTACTTGTGACATTTTCATGTTTTCAGGAGCACTTCCTGAGCCCAGGATACCTAGAACATGATGACCCATTGGAGCTACAGCTTAGATTGAATAACCCGATCAGCTATGACTAATGCTAGGGCCTAGTTATTTCAATTTTGGCAGTCCTCGACCTTTGTCATGCGACAATTTGACCTGACCATCCCGTGAAGTGGTATACGTGCAATCATGACTTTTATAGCATTCACACTCCATCTTCACCATTTTCATCCACTTTTTGTCAAATCGGCACTTGATTTCAGGTTCCCTTCCCTCGACTCCTACTTTGAGGGGGAATACCTCATCCATAATCGAGGCAACCAACCCTCCTTTCATTTTTGTCTTGCAGTTCACTTGAACAACCAACAAGATGAAAACGACCCCATCCCATACCTGGGGAAATCAACTCATGTTTTTGTCTTGCAGTTCATCTAGAACAACCAACAAGACAAAAAGGGGCAAATGTAGACACCAAAATCGTGTCTACTCCCTTGGTCATTCTCCCCCCTTGGTCCTTTACCATTCCTAACCTATGTCTTATTAATTTAAAATAATTATCTTATTTTAAATTAATAATTCTCTCCCCTTACCATCTCACCCTTGACACCTCACCACCCTTGGATGCCCTCTTTGGATTCCATTCCTCAACCCATGCCAAGTCTTAAATGCCTAAACCCCATTCATGACCTATTCCTATCCTCTCGTCCATTTCAACCTGCCTTCGACCGTTTCTTACCCCGACCCGCTAACCCGATAGTTGGGAAAATGAATAGAAGGCTATTTTTAGCCTTTCTACCTGCCTTTCAATCGCTGACATCGGTCAGTATTCGGTCGATGTTGGTGGTATTGCCGACGTCGGTTACCTTCAAGACTGCGTTCTTGACCCGAACGCAGGATCCCATTTTTCAATCTTCAATCTCATTTTTTGCTCTTTCAATCCGCTCCTTTGACCTTCAATCATCCACCTTTTGACCTTCAACAATCAGCCAATCTTCTAGTCTTCAATCCACCAGACCTCTCACTCTCTCTCCCACAGGGCTTTTGCACTAGCTATAGTAACAGTAGGGACTCTACATCAGCTTCCACCAGCAACAGGGCCTTCACACCAACAGCACCAGCAACAGGTACAACCCATCAGCAACATTTCTTATTCAACAGGTATGAACTAAGAATGTTTCATTTATTTCATTTCAATAATCTAGAAATGTACTAGCTGTTAGCTCCCATTCAGCACTTCCAGACCAGACCCAAATCTTTATCTCCCGTTGGCCTCCTCTATCCCTCTGTCCCTTTTTGACATTTTGTCTATTGCCCTAGACCTCTGCACAGACACCTCAAGCCATTTTGCTGACCCCAAACAGACCACAGACCCGTCCACAGACCAAAAACTCAACCAGGCCTCATCCAAAGACTACTACCCCGACTGACGCCGACCGTAGAGACCATTACCCCTACCGACGTCAGCATACTAACCGACGTCGACGACCTTCCTTGACCGATGCCGGCAGACTAACCGACGTCGGCGACTATGACTAGGCCGACAGCAGCATTCAGGTAAGCATTTGCTTCTATTTCTATTTCAGTCTTTAATCATTTCAATCTTTTTATCATTCTGCCTTTTATCAGACATTATTTTTATCAATCAGTGGGTTGACATCCCTTAAGGAAGTCATTGTACTTCTGGGATCAAGCTTTCGCTTGGCAACCCACCATCTCCTCATCTAATGCCTTTTCATGTTTTAGTCTCTTTCTTCTATAGGTGTCATCCTCCACAACCAAAGAGGAGTTCTCACAACATCTGAATTCGGTGCGCAAGACTTCATCCAGGTACATACAAGCCTTAGACCATTTCTCTTAGTTTCTCATTTCCTTCTTGAATGTGAAAGCGAAAATCGTATAGAAATAGTTACACATGTTGATATGCATAAATTTACTAACCTTCATGGCACAGTATAAGATGAATCTCAAGATCTATTCAAATGACTACTAGATGAGGACATTATACCCTTATTATGTAATTAGCTGAGGAATCGTGCACCTAGTCCTACTAAAGATCATTGGTTAAACTATGCATGATGATAAGAAACTTCCATCAAACCTAGCCCAGAAGAGGAAAAGGAGATATTGGTTAATGTCACCATATATGGATGGGTTATCCAAGATATCTTAATTAAAACTAGTGTTGAATTCAATATTATCAAAAAATGTGCCTCACAAAAGATGGCTAGCTTAGCTTTGCAACCTTCACCCCATGTGTTATTTATGGCCAATAAAACTTATGCTTTGCCCATTGGTGTCCTTACATATGCCATTGTGGATATCCTTGATGTCACTTTTAAAGATGATTTTGAAGTCATAGAGTTGGTTGAGGATAATGACTTCCTAGCTTTATTGGGTTGCCCCTAGTATTACACCAATAATGTTGATTTGAGATTTAAAAAGTGGTACATCAACTTTGATAATGATGAGCATTGCATTGTCATTCCCTTGGACCATGCTCATGGGCCTCCCTATGTTGAATCAGTCAAAGATGATAAGGATATCAATCACATTTATAATGTCATAGCTTGAGGTAATGAATGCCATAACCCCACCCTAGATGGCATCTTACATTGGATAGATGCACAATCTCTACCTGACACCTCTAGTAACACCTATAACTATTGGGCTCAAGGTGATTGTGAGATTATTAAGTGGATATGTGGCACTATAGGTATTCATGATGATAATCAATGGAAGTATCATAAATGCCATAAATTTGTTCATCTCTTTCATGGATAAATTATGGTTGTGCCACTAGCAAGACTAGATGAAGCTTCATGGGTCCATGGTCAAATATAAGTCCATGAGTTTGTACTATAGTTGGAAGCCTTATATGACTCTGATGTTATTCAATTACAATCAATTATTTATATTTTTGATAGCACAGTTTCTCGGTGGTGGTAAGCTCATCAAAAACATTCACTTACTTGGGATTGAGTTCATTATACTTTGCACCATCACTTCCACCAGGATAACCATACATGTGGCACCATCGTTTATAGTTTCATTCAAGCTATGGAACCTCACCTTGAAGATTATGAGACTATGTGGATGATAAATGAAACTTTCTTTCCTAAGTACTTTTTAGTTCATGCATTTTATGGCTCTTTACACACTTGGGCTAGAGTGTGGTATGTCTATGAAGAGTGCCATATAGACACAAGTTCTTGACATCTTCTTAAGATTGACATGATTTTAGTGTTATCATATTCATCCCCATGGATGGATTTATGCCTTACATTATAATCCATGTGTTAGGATATCATAGGTGACCTAGCCCCAGTCGAAGATTAGATCAAGTGCATACATGGTGTGAAGGAGGGAAGCTTGACTATTTTTTATGAACCTAATAAGTAGGCATCTTCTCCACTACCTAAAACTGTACTAGAGCATGCACTAAGAGAACAAATCCACAAGGGTAAGCATAAATTTGTGTACCAAGTTGATGAAAGTGCCAAATCTGACCTACTTGACCCACCAACTAATCATTTGGTATGCACATAGAATATGGTGCTCATAATGTTTGTAACACCATTCAAGATGAATAACATCCATACTTGGAGCCACTCCAGACTATTTAATGCAATATTAGCATGGAGGAAGTGCCCAAGATGGCTATAGTGTGGAATTATCGATCTCATATCGAGATTACTAAGGTATTTGAGCTATTAAAATAGTATCAAGATGTTTTCCCACATAACTATATTGAAATTGAGGTTGGGAATTATTCTTTGGGAAAAATACACATAAAATTAGTAAAAGGCACTTGACCTATCAGGTTAAGGACTTATCGAATGAATCCTAATTTGCATGTTTGATTTAAGGAAGAGATTGATAACATGCTTTGTATGGGATTCATTACTCTTATTGACAAGTCTGAGTGGGTGAGTCTCATGGTTCTAAGTATTAATAAGAATGGATGCATATTGATTTGTGTGGATTATAGGGTCTTTAATGTTTCTTGCATTATCGATCCCTTCCTCACACCTTTCACTTAATAGATACTTGAAGGAGTTGTTGGTTGTGAAATCTATACATTTACATATGGATTCTTTAGGTACCTATTGTCACCAAATCTTGCACCCTAGAAGAGGGTGTTCAAGCCTCTTCCATATTTGGTAAATATGGGAACACTTCCAGGTATTTGGGTCTACCTATAATGAAAGTGAGCCTCTAGATTCAAGAGCTAGCTCCATGAATGTATCTTGAAATGTTCACACTTAACTAGTTGTTTAAGGGGGGAATAGTTAAAAGTTGCATGAAATGAACCTAATTTAAGGGGGTGATACACCAAAATGTATTCCATATGACCATTATACTTTATTTTATTAAGAAATAAGCCACACAAACTAACTTCCAAGTCCTATGGATTCTAACATGAGTATTTCAATATGGAGGTGAGATATATGATAGCTATCCAAGGTAATTGAACCATAGGCTAGTTGCAAACACTAAGGCTCATTGTACACTTAAAATATAGGCTCATACACTTGACAACACTTCATATGACTATTAGAATAGGAAATATTTCACAAACATGAAAGGATAAGGGAATAAAGGATAGAGAATTATCACTTTACATCACCATACATCACTTGCACACTTAGATAATTGTTCAAGAACTCAAAACCAGATTTGTATTAATGTTCAAAGGCAAAATATGACATCATTCTAGTAGGGCTTCACCATACATAGAGTTTAATTCCATTAAAAAGTCCAAAATAGGAGCTACTTATAGCATTTAAGAGAGAAGTGAGAAAAGAGAAGTCCAAAAGGGATTCAAATGAGTTTAACTTTATTTAAATTGCAATTATAATTGCTTCTATAATTACGCTCATTCAAGCTTCCTGATTGATCCATGTCACTTCAATCTATTTCACGGTTACATTATTCCTTCATTAATACTCCCTGATGGTTGAAATAGTAGGATCAAGTTGTTTCAAGCTAAGCTCGTGCATCAATTTAGTTACAACAATCAGATCCATCCATTATAATTATGTCTTGTTAACTGCTCCTAACTAGTTTGTCATGGCATGTAAAAGTGGAGAGAAGGGTCCCTTTCATGTATTTGGTTCTAGAAATGAATCTATTGGACTCTACATATTTGCCTTCGCAGAATCCTTTAAAATGTTAGATCTTTTCCAAACTAGATCATGCTTGAACTCGTCCCCATATTCATAGGTCCACTATAGACAAAAAACCAATCTTAGATTATTGGTTTTCCTATAGTCATTATGTTGATGGGGACCTATAGACCACATAGCTTCATTTTGGACTCTCATTAGGTCTAAAAATACCCATTCTATCTTTTAAAATATTTTAATGGCAAGGTTGATCTTTAAAATATCTATTTTGGTCCAACCCAGATCATATTTAAACTCGATCCCTTTTATATTTGTTTTGCCTGGGTCCAATACTATTTTGTCAACTTCCATCAAATATCTTGGGCTCACCTTTATTTAATTGGTTGTTGACCATGATTCAGATCATTGAATCATCAACCTTTTCTCATACCATCTAATTTCCATAGTATGAGTTAACACGATCCTTTGGATCTATCCTTAACCTATCAACTATATCCAAGCTAGTACCACTTTACAATCTCACATTTGCACTAAGGATCCACTATTAATCTACTTATTTTATGCACTTACACCATGTGGTGATTATTGAGCTCTTTGACCTTTTGACTCATCTTGCACCATTGATCTCCCTTAGTACAAATAAATGCCAACTATAGGATCTACTTGCATTTGACAATAAATGGCTACTTATCGTGGTCTAAAATTGATGTCTACACGACTATCATTTGACGTTCATGGGACCATCATTGATGTCCACATGATAATCAAATTTAAGACCCTAATGGTTTTTTTCCATAGCTTAAAGTTGATGTCTACATGAACATCTCTCATTTTTTTACCAATATTAAAGGCTTGGATCTATAATTGAAAGGGTCATGAAGGCACCAAATTTGTAGGAGATGTTCTTGATACTAAAAATATTATGCCCACTTGATATGCTAGTTCTAGGAGCTTTCAAAGTGTGTTTAAAAAATGTTCAAGTGAGTTGACATGTGTGTTTTGCATGATTTCTACATGCTTGTCACTGATCATTTGAATCTAAATGGCTATTTATCAAGGCTTGAATATGACTCTCACGTGAACATCTTACTCTACATGGCCAACTTTGAGGACTTGGATCTTGAGATAACAATCTCATCAAGACATAAAACTCATAAAACATGTTCTAGGCATGAATAAATTTGATCATGCATGCTCTTTTGGTCATGCGAGGCCTCATGAGTTCATTTATAAAATGTACAAATAAGCTGACCAGTGTTGTTCCATATGACATGCAGGATGGCCTAGCCCCTTAGACTTAGCAAGTTGAACTTTGAAGGCTTATATATCAAGATAAAAGACCCATCAAGTATGAAACTTACAGAGAATGATCTTAACACTAAATAAATACATTTATCATGTGTGATCCAATGGCCATGTGAGGTTTTTTGAGCATATTTATAAATTACACAAGCAAGTTGTCTAGTCTGGTTCTTCATGACATCCTGATGATGGTCTGGCTTCAAAAGCTTGTGTTTGAATTTTTGCTTGATCTTTGAAAGATAAAATGAACTTCTTGAGGCCTATGTGAACTCTTTATATAATCCTAACTATTTAGACACCATGAAAACTTACCACTTGTATATGTGACTCCAAAATGACCCCTAAGACACCAAATCACATAAGGACTATGCTTAACTATGACCAAAGCTATAATGGCATATGAAATAACATTAAATGAATTACAACATACCATATGACGTTATAAAATTCCCTTATACAAGATTCTAACTATAGGGGGTTGACCCATTTTGGCTTGTGGTAAAAATGGTCAACATCTTTGGTGATTTCCCAAGGGTAGCATGCTTGTTATGCCATGACCAGTTACCTAATCTTATCCATTGGGATATGGAGTCATATGTACAATAGGTTTGACATAAAAATTTCCTTGAAAAACACACAAAACATAAGAGAACCAACAAGAATCAACACATAATACAAGAAACTAAGCAAAAACACACTTGTGCTTCATGAGCACTTAGGGAACACAACACACAACTAAACAAAATGACTCGAGCACTAACTAACCTGATATGAAAATTTCCTCCAAGATAAAATGGGAAGTTTCAAACCTCTCTTCCTTTATGACATGAAGTTTTGAATGAGACATGTAGCTTTTTTATCCTTGACATTGATGTCTCCACCTTATTCATGTTGTTTGCCAACTTCATAGGCATGAATTCAATGAGAACCAAACAACTCCAAATAGGCTAGCTATAGAAATGAACTCTTTTTGCATCCAAGCATCCTCAACTTTATCATATGGTTCCTCAAGTATGACCTCTAATGGTGGTTAAACAAGGCTTTCCTTTTGGTATCCATAGTGTCCTCAATAAGATTGGGTTTCTCTTCAATTGCAAGTTCTTCAAGCTCATCAAAGAACTCTGAGTATTCCACCTTTCTTCGTTGTCCTCCATGAAAAATATTTTTTTTGCCTTCTCATGTAATTGGCCCTTAATATACAAGTTTGAAAATATGATAGTCCTCTCAGCCTTGCTTTTCTCTTTAACAAATTGTACTTAATGTTTGGAAGCATTAAGCTCTTCTTATTCATGATCTAATACCTTTGGATATAGTTCAATATCAGGTGGGTCTATTGACTATTCTTGAGGTGAAATAACTTCTTTTCCCCCACTTTCCATGTCTACAATCTCTTTGACACTAGTATAATCATATTGCTTTATGATAACAAATTCTTAATCAATAGAATGACCTTCATCTTTATGCTTGATGGAATACTTTTCAACATGACCATTAGTATCATTAACAACCTTGTAATTCGATATATAATCTCTTGGAGAAAAAATAAACTTACCCAACCTACCAAACTCTTTGCATATGGCATTGATATTTTGCCATAGTTCCTCTTAATTCACAACATGAGATCTTTCTCCATGTTTATTGATACAATCATCAACATGTTTATTAGAGGAATTATCCAAATCAGATGTAGACTTATGGGGATGAGGAGTAACCTTATCAAAATGATCAAACTCATGAGATATGAAATCAAACCTTTACCACAAGTCATTCTCATCCACCTCATGAGTGTCATCTTTAAGAGTCATTTCATCTATCTTGATCTCATGAGACTCTCTTAGGACTTCAAATTCTTGAGGAGTGACTTGAACTTCTTCCTTGATAGTGCACTCCACTTCATGCTTAAGATTGTCATCCACAACTTCTTGATTAGATATGGAGTCTTCTTCAAATGCTTCTCTCTTCAAGTCTTGGTTGCATTCCTCATAGATAGCTGAAATAGGATCTTCAATATGTTTATTTACATTTAAGAATGCATGATTACACTTGTGGTCACCAAGGGGGGGTCCTTATGGTGATTTCCTCCTTATCGTCACTCATGACATCCTCTTGGTCAGCCTTGGCTTGGATTTACTCCTCTTCACTTGCTTCTCTCAAGATGGTCTCATATGAAGGAGTTGTAATATGAGATGTAGTGGAATGTTTATGGATTGGAGATGAAGTGTGAGGTGAAGCAGAAGGCTTGAGAGTGGATTTAGGAAAGAGAAAATCACTAGTAAGCTCATAGGGAAGTGACTTCTTAGACTAAATAGAAGGAAAAACATTTACATAAGCAGGAGTTACATCTTACCAATAGCTTTCTTGGAATTCTTTAATAGCAACATGTTTATTTTTGAGTTATTTATCCTCCCACATACTTAAACTATCTATTGAGCATTGAAGGCACTTATTTTCCAAGTCTATTTGTTCTTTGACCTCCCATTGAATTCCTTCTAGTTCTTCAAATGTCTCCAACTTATGCATATAATTTCAGTAGCACCTCTCAACCATTCCATGAGATGATCAAGGAACACATCATACTCATCATCCCATGTTATAATTTAATCTTAATTAACTAGTAATTTTGGTATGGATACCAATAAGGACTTGATATAAGATGTAAAAAATGGAGAGGAGGGTAATGATGAGGATCAAAACTAGTTTCATTTTGTTGCATTCTATCTTGTAGGAATATATATCTTGCCTTGTAAGACCTTTGTGTATAATTCATGTAAACATATAATTCCTTGTGGCAAGACTCATAGGATTACTCTTGAGGTTCATAGGCATCATGGTATGGTTGATAGGGCTCATATTAGGGCTGATAGGGAGGCATTTCTTGATAGTTATCTTAGTATCCTTATTCATAGGGTTGTACAATAACATGGTGTCTATATGGTGGGGTGGGGGGGGGGGGGGGGGGGGGGGGGGATAGAGGATTATATGGCTATCATGGCTCATAATATTGATATACATTTTGATAGGATTGTTGGGGAGTATACTATGGTTCATAACAAGGCTGATAAAGAGGTCCATCGTAGGAATATTCACCATAGTTGTTCATATCAACCTCATGTATCAAATGAGATGTAAAAAATTGATCAAAACTTTAAATAAAGATACATGTAATACTTAAAACTAGACTTTATCATTTGGAGTTGCCATTGGTGCTAGGTTTTTTCCTTCCAAAAGCTGATTAGAGGAAAGACACACCAACAATATTTCTACTCTCTTAAACCTGGTCCCACTAGGCATGCTAGAAATATTGTCACCAAATATTAAACCCTATAAGAGGGTGTTTAAGCCTGTTCCAAATTTGGGCAACATGGGAACACTTCCAGGTATGTGGGTGTACCTATAATGGAAGTGAGCCTCTAGATTTAAGGGCTACCTTCCTGAATGTATCTTGAAATGCTCACACCTACTTAACTAGTTGCTTATGGGGAAAAGAGTTAGAATTTACATGAAATAAACCTAATCTAAGGGATTGATACACCAAGACATCTTTCATATTACCATCATACTTTCTTGTACTAAGAAACAAGGCACGTAAACTAACTTCCAAGTCCTATGGATTCTAACATGAGTATTTCAATATGGAAGTGAGATGCATGAGAGTTATCCAAGGTAAGTGAACCATTGGCTAGTTGTAGACACTAAGGCTCATTATACACTTAAAATATAGGCTCATACACTTGACAACACTTCATATGACCTATTAGAATAGGAAATCATGCACAAACATGAAAAGATAAGGGAAGAAAGGATACAAAATTATCACTTTGCATCACCATACATCACTTGCACACTTAGAAAATTATTCAAGAACTCAAAATTAGATTTGCATTAATGTTCAAAGGAAAAATATGACATCATTCCCATAGGAATTTACCATACATGGAGTGGAATTCCATTATAAAGGCCAAAATGGTCGTTATTTATAGCATTTGAGAGAGAAGTGGGAAAAGAGAAGTCCAAAAGGGAATCAAATGAGTTCAACTTCATTTGAACCACAATTATAATCAATTCTACAATTACTATTATTCAAGCTTCCTAATTGATCTAGGTCACTTCAATCCATTACATAGTTATATTATTCCTTCATTGATGTTCCCTAACAGTTACAATAGTGGGATCAAGTTGTTTCAAGCTAAGTTTTAGCATCAATGCAGTTACAATAATCAAATCCATCTATTATAATTTTGTCTTATTGTTAATTGATCCTAACTAGTTTGTCATGTCATGAAAAAGTGGATAAAAGTATCCCTTTCTTGCAGTTGGTTCTAGTGATGAAGCCATTAGAGTCTACATGTATGCCTTCATGGCATCCTTTGAAATGCTAGCTCTTGTCCAAATTGGATCATGCTCGAACTCATCCCCATATTTATAGGTCCACTATAGATGGAAAACCAATCTCAAACTATTAGTTTTCACATAGTAATTATGTTTATGGGGACCTATAGACCACATAGCTTCATTTTGGACTCTCATTAGGTCTAAAAAGAGCCAATCTATCTTTTTAGATATTTTAATGGTGAGGTTGATCTTTAAAATATCTATTTTGGTCTAGCCCAGGTCATATTTGAGCTCAGTCCCTTTTGTATTTATTTTGCCTAGGTCCAACACTGCTTTGTCAACTTTCATCAAAAAATTTAAGCTCACCTTTATTTAATAAATTATCAACCATGACTCTAATCATTGACTCATCAACCTTTTCTCGCATCATCCAATCTCTATGGTATGAGTTAACATGAGCCTTTGGATATATCTTTGACCTATCAAATCTATCCAAGATGGTGCCACTTGGCAGTCCCATGTTTGCACTCAGGATCCACTATGAGTCTACCTGCTTTATGTGCTTATGCCACATGGTGGCTTCTCAAGATCTTTGACCTTTTGAATCATCTCAAACTATTGATATACATTGGTATGAATGAATGTTAACTATTGGATCTACATGTATTTGAAAACAAATGGCTAATTATCATGGTCTGAATTTCATGTTTGTGCGATTGTTATTTGACATTCATGGGACTGTCATTAACATCCATGCAACCATCAAATTTAATACCCTAATGGTTTTTTTCCATAGATTAAATTTAATGTCTGCATGAATGTCTCCCATTTTTTAATCAACTTTGAAGGCTTGGATTTGTAAGTGAAAAGGTCACAGAGACACCAAATTTATAAGAGATGTTCTTGATACTAAAAAGATTATGCCCACTTGATCTGCTAATTCTGGGAGCTTTCTAAATGTGTTTAAAAAATGTTCAAGTGAGATGACCTATGTGTTTTGCATAAATTTCATGTACCTATCACTAATCATTTCAATCTAAACAACCATTTGATGAGGCTTGAATTTGATGCTCATATGAACATCTTGCTCTGTGTGGCCAACTTTGAGGACTTAGATCTTGAGATAGCAAGCTCATAAAGACATGAAACTCACAGAGCATGTTCAAAGCATGAATAAATTTGATTTTTCATGCTCCTTTGGTCATGTGAGGCCTCTTTAACTTATTTATAAAATGCACAAACAATCTAATGAGTGTGGTTTCATGTGATGTGCAAGATGGCCTAGCCCCTTAGACTTAGAAATCTGGACTTTGAAGGCTTAGATCTTGAGATAGAAGACTTATCAAGATATGAAACTTGCATAGAATGATCTTGGCACTAAGGACATTTATCACATGTGTTTTTATGGTCACATGAGGCTTTTTGAGCATATTTATAAATTGCACGAGCAAGCTATCTAGTCTAGTTCCTCATGATGTCCTAATGATGGTCTGGCTTCACAAAGTTTGTGTTTGAGCTACTACTTGATTTTTGAAAGCTCAAATGAACTTCTTGAGGCCTATATGAACTCTTTCCATAATCATGACTATTTGGACACCATGAAAACCTACCACTTGCATATATGACTCCAAAATAACCCTTAAGACACCAAAGGACACAAGGACTAAGTTAGACTATGACCAAAGCTAGAATGGCATATGAAATGACATAAAATGAACTATAACATACCCTAAGACATTATAAAAAAAATCCTATACAATATTTTGACTATAGGGGGTTAACCCATTTTGGCTTATGGTAAAAATGGTCAATAGTACCATCAAGTTTAAATTTTAGAAGAGAATAAGCCCAAGATGACATTTTCAACTGAGTGGGAATATTTTGCATATAATATAATTCCATTTGGGTAGAAGAATACTCATGTTGTGTTCTCCTAGATTATAGTTGAAGCTTTCAAGGACTTTCCATAAGTTCCTTCAGGTCTATCTTGATGACTTGACTATTTACAGCTTAGTGCGGGATCATTGTTCTAATCTCTAACTAATGCTTAAGTGTTTTTGAAACCTTCAAATTTCCCTAAATATAAAGAAATGTTTGTTTGCTACACATTTTGGCATTCTCCTTGGCCATGTCATATGTTATGATGGAATTTTAGTGGACCCAACTAAGATTGATGTTATCCATCAACCTCCAGCATTGACCACCCATAGTGAGGTCCACACCTTCCTAAGGCATACTTGATATTATATAAAGTTTATCCATGGATACGCTAGGATTGTTGCACCTCTAAAGGATTTACTAAAACAAAATGGTCAGTTTGTCTAGACTAGTGCTCATTAGAAAACTTTTTTTTCACTCAAGGATAAGCTTATCACCACACTTACTCTTTAGTTTCTAGATTGGACAAAGCCTTTTCACATCCATGTCAATGCTTTTGACATGATGGTTGGTGCTATCCTTTCTGAACCTGGTGAGGGAAACTTGTATCACCCTATATATTTTCTAAGTTGAAATCTTACTCTAGATAAACAAAACTACACAACCATAGAGCATGAGGTACTGTCTATGATCTATACTCTTCAAAAGTTCGACCAGTACCTATTGGCAACTCTATTTATCTTCTTCACAAACCTTAATGCATAAAGTACTTAGTAAATAAATTAGTATTTCATGGGTGCATTTGTCAATGGATTACACTATTCCAATAGATCTAATTTTTAGTAATGGTCAAGCTCGGTAAGGCCAATTGTGGCTCAGATCATCTTTCACACATTGAATCTGGTGAACTAATGCATGTCCATATAAGATTATTTGCCTAATATTTAGTTGTTCTACATCACATGCATGATTGAGGAGTTGGAATGTATTATTGCCTTTTTTAATACAAGATCAACACCATCTCACCTTAGCACTTCAAAAAAGAATTAGCTAGTTGTTTGAGCTGCTCCATTCTAACTTATAGTGGAGACCTTTATAAGCTTGGCTAGGATGAAGTGCTCTGACACTACATCATGTAGCATGAGTATGCAAAGATACTTTTAGAATTTCATGAAGTTATCATTGTATGAAACTATGTTGATGAAGCTACAATGTGAAAGGTCCTTTTGGCTAGCTTATGGTGGCCTGCCTTGTTTAAGGATGCTAAGACTTACATGTGCTAGTGTGACATTTGTCACCACATGGGAAAGCTAAATAAGAGGGATGTAATTCCACTTTATCCTATATTGTCATAATAACCCTTTTAAAAGTTTACCATCAAATTTTTTGGCCCCATCAACCCAACATGAAAGTGTACCATTGCACACTATGTTATCACTATTACTGACTACCTTACTCGTTAGGCTAAAGCTACACTAATAAGGGATTATATTGATATCACTACAAAAAGATTCATATGGGAAAACATCATTGCATGGTTCAGATGTTTGTTAAGTTTAAAAATTGATCGAGGTACCCATTTCCTTAATGAGACTATCTGTATCCTCTTGGTAGAGTTCATGATCACACACCATAAGACAATGTCATATCATCCCTAGGCTAATGGTATTGTTGAGGCATTCAAAAAGAAATTAGGTACTACATTGACCAAGATATGTAATACTAACTATACCAACTATAATGATCATGTGTCTATGATATTATGGACCTATCAGACCACTAACAAGTGCTTAAACAAGAGCACACCCTTCAATCTTGTGTTTAGTACCAAAGTAATTCTTTCAATTAAATTCCTTGTTCCTTCTCATCACATTATGTGTGTTGTTCAACTAGATGATGAATTTTCCTTAAAATCTCACCTTGATTCTTTATTACATTTAGATGAGACCCAATTCCTCACACACTAGAGTCAAGAAGTGGAGAAATGCCAACAAAAAGCATGGCATGATCACCATCTGAAGAATAAGACTTTTGATCCTGACATACAAGCTTTAGTCTATGAATCCAAGTTAATACACCAATCTAGAAATATTCATGTACACTAGGATGGACCCTTTATCATTTATATTATTCATCCCACCAGTGCATGCAGGTTAAAGCACCTAGATGGCTAATTCCTTCATGGTCATTTCATTGATAGTCAATTGAGACCATACTTTTCTACATAATCTTTTATTTTTGTAATAATAAGGCATATTCCATTAGATTAGTTTAGGATTTCCTTTGGTTTCAATAAATCGTATCACTAGTTGTGTTCCCTTGATAAGTTTTAGAGTTAACATTTTGGTTTTATGATTCTTTATATTATCGTGGAGGACCATAAATAAATTTTAGTGTGGGGTATAGGGGTTACATCTATGGAGTGTTGGGATATGGTCTATGGGAATGTACATGAGAGTAGAGGTGTGTAAGTATAAGTGTGTAAGGACAAAAGGGTACATAGGGTACGGACAAAAGGGTACATAGGGTGTGACATGTAACCACAAGCTAGATGAGGTAAAAAAATATTCCCACCTTTTGAATGGAAAACATTCAAATTCTTTATAGCTATCATGCACTTCAGAAAAAATGTAGAATGGGACAAGTAATTAATACAAGGAGAGTAATAGTAATGGTAAGTGTGCCAAAACCACATCGTGGTAATACCGTTATTCGCATTTATGTCATGAAGTGATGGTAGAGGTAGGGGTAGTAAATGCAAATTACCCCTTGAGCCTATCAAAAGTTAAATAGGGGGCATTTCACTTTTTACTATTACTATGATTATAAATTCACATAGTTAAAGAAGTGTATTTGAGCTATTACTGAATGATTTCCAAGCTTCCAAACAAGTGAAAATTGATGGATTCAAGTTATTTTCAAGTCTTGCAAAGCATATGGATGAGAGGAATAGATAGAGTGTCAGGAGAATTATAAAGACGTGAAAATTTTTTTGAGTTATAGGTTACAGAGTTTACATCTACCATTATAGGGCATTGAAGCAAGAGAGCTGACATAAATTAAATAAGTAATCATGTATTCCTCTGGGGATATTAGATGGTTGTGCCTCAACCTTTAGGATCCACAAAGGGTAATGTGACCAAATAAAAAGTCCCAACAAATTGAACCATTACCTATGATTCCAAAGGAAGAAGAGTTGAGTGTGGGTGAAAAGGCTATATTGATCAGAGAAGAGGCACTTGAATAATTTGAAGCACATGTGAGAGACAAAGAGATAGAAATGGTTCACCAGGTGAAGAATAAATTTGTTGTGCCCCCTCCATCCCTATTGATTATTAAGGAGATGTAGTTTTCAAAGGTTACATGAAAAAAATGGATGTCTAATTTGTTGAATTGTAGTGTCTTTGATTACAATCATTGTAAGTCTAGAAATGAAGTAGAGCTATAGTGCAACTACAGGGTAGAGCACCAAAACACTAAGAGTGAGTTGGTGTATGACTTAAAGATTTTCAATACTTTGAATGATGCTAGCTTCTTCAAACTTTTCAATCTTATTTACATTGGAAAGCTAGTCAAAGCAGTGAAGTTTTTGATCTTGTAGGTGCATAAGGATTATATCTATTTTATTGGGCACCATATGAGAATTATAGTAGAATGAATAAGCAAAGTCATAGGGTTGTAGTTCTCAAGTACAAACCTTGAATATGACTTAGAAGATAAAGATGAGATAGAGAAGACTACCATGGTGCTTGAATACCTAAAATAAGGCCATGCCATGCACATCATGAGTCTTCAATATCCCACCCTCATAGTGGCCACATGAATAAGGTTAGAAGTGGTGAAAAGTGGAAAGAGGTGGATATGGCCCACCTCTATGTTGCTCAATAGGTCACCAAGGGACTCAAGTATAATTGGGAACAATACTTCATTACCAAGATTCACATAGTTAAAGAAGTGTATTGGGAACAATACTTCATTATTGAATGTGTGCATGGGGTTCATTCCTATTATTGATGGTGTTTGATGAGATTGGTGTACTTGACTATACCTAAGAAGAGTTGAAATGGGAATACTTATCTAAGAATAAATCCCTTGAAGAGTAGTACAAGGCATTCACCTATCCTGGACCAATCACCCCATCCCACAAATTTAAAATGAAGAGATGGTATGATGAGATGAAGGAAGACTTTGGGAACAAGTGACACATTCCAAAGGACTTACCTATATGGGTTAGAGACTAGGCCAATTTTGATGTTAAGCAATGTTTCTCCCTCACATACATATGGATGGATCCCTCCAAAGATTTTTTTGCATGGCTTTAGTTACCATACACTTTCACAGCATGATACTTTACGAATGCCATTAACCAGATATATGATGTGCAGTTGGTGAATATCATTGCAAAATAGATTAACACGGAGACTCACACCCTTTACCAACTATACTTATATCTTGGGAAGAAAGTATATAGGGAAAAGATGGATTTGAACATAATTGACATTAAATTTTAGTAAATTTTGGTGGGTAATTCAATTCATTCTTTATTCTACATGTTAAAATATAAGAACAAATCTTTAGGGAGCACAGACCGTAAAAGAGAAAGAATCCCTCCAGAACTAGTGTCATAAAAGAAGCAAAATACAATGATATCACAAAAACTCAACTAGAACTTTCAAAATATCAAAGGATTGCCCAGGTATCACTGAAGAAGGACCCATAAGTTAGTTAACCTAGAGGCCTAGAGTCAACAACATAGATTGTTCCTTTGGAACAGGAGATGGTGGCACCTAAGGATGGTGAAGTGGAAGAACATGTAGAGATTCCAAAAGGGACACTAAAAATAATTGTTACACAATAAGATCAAGTCACTCCTGACTCTAAAAAGATACCTTTACCATCACAGTGTGAAGAGACCACCCTTGAGGAGGCACATATGGAAGTTGAAGATATACTTGGTGAAGAGAGGGATGTTTCTAAAATGGTTTTGGGAATAAGTGGGCTTAACATTGGGGATACTCACAAAAGTTAAGACACATATGTTGAGATAATTGAGTGAGATCCCTCAAAGGGGAAGGATCCCATTGACAACTTTATTCTAAGAAAAGAAAAGACCGATGCAACTATGACCCTCCACAACCAGTATCAGAAGGGAGTGTTGGACAAGATTTTACATATGTATTCTCATTTTCCATGGGAGGATGCATCTGATTAGACTTGATGGGAGATGTCATTCTTCCTATATATGTATAATGAATAACTCTAATTTGAGATGCCCTCCAATAACCTCATACTAGATCTAGAAATGGTGGCCTTTCTTGATACCCTTTAGGTAAATATATGATAGCTTACCCATTTATAGGCTAGCACAATACTCTTAAAATTTGTACTTGATGTCACAAGATAGAATGCCTTCACATACTATGATGCATAGTGGGCCCAAAAAAAACATGTTGAGATGGTGATGATGTCTATAAATGAGGTCATAGCTAAGATGAAGTTGGAGGAAGAGATGGTCAAGATTAAGTGCCAATTGGAAATGGAGACAACTTCCAAAGTAAAAACATTGAACATCTATAAGATAATTTTGAGCCAATAACTAGTGCTCATGGATGGATTACCCCTATCTGGTGAGGCAATAGATAAGTTGGAGAAGCTTGTTTTAAAACAATGAAAAGAGCATCTTGTCCCTTGAGATGAACAAACTTGGGAAATAGAGTAGTTCATAGAAGTTATGGAAGTTTGCAATAGAGTCTTTCACATATTTGGTGATACTATTCCCATTTTAGATGAGGTTTTTGAAAATTTGGCATGACCCATCAAGATTTTGGAAGTTTGGCTTCAGGTGGAAGAGCTTCAATGATAGCAATTAGCTAATAATGCCTTGCTAATAAAATATTATTCAGAGCATGCATAAGCATTTAAAGATATGGATGCCATGGAGGAAAAATAAGTGTCCACATACAAGAAATAAATTTCAACTTCACGGCACTCTGAGGATAGGTTGTTACTGAGGTCACTACACTTGAGGGCATTCATAAGGATGTTTCCACATCCCTTGAACATTTGGTAAATAAAGTAAGTGAGTGTCTTGACCAACTGGAGGAGACCAAGAAGATAAAAATTACAATTAAAGAAATAATGACCAAGTTATTAAACACCTTATCACATTGGGTAGGTGTTAAGAAGCAAATCGAGCAAGTTATCCCAGAGTTTTTGGTGGAGCTCAATACCACTACATAGTCTGAGATGTACTAATGGTGTAGTGTAAGGTGATGTTGGACCCTAATTTTTGGCTAAGTCCTTTTTGGAATGATTAGCATAGATAAGCATGATGAAAAAGACCATGGCATAAAATTCCATGGTGTGAGAGGACCAAGTTAGAATAAATGTACATAATAAACAAAGAACCTGAGAATAAAAGACTTAAAACTTAGTAGAAGACTTGGGGAGTACATGGGAAGTGGGAGACGGTTAAGGAGTGATTCATAGGGATGAAAGAGACTAAGTGAAACACTAATCTAGCACCATCCCATGAGAATATAAGCACTCCATGATGAGGATCCATCATTGAAGAGATAATATAGGGGCACAAAGGCATAGGTCCTTAAGAAATCAATGCAATTCGCCATCATGAATCTTTTGTGTTGATGATCATTGGTGAGTCACTATGAGTGTAATTATGATTATAAATACTTGGTTGGGGAAAACCAAATATAAATACCCTCAGATAGAACTTTTTAAGGTGGTTGTTGTTGTTTTTGGTTATGTGGTTGAGGTTATTATTATTGTTATTGTACTCAATTGAATAGTATTGATAGAGTTATATGAGTGAGTTGCATTATACACTAGGTATATGTAATCTTTGAATCACTTGTCAATATGATGAATGGAACTTGTGCTACTTTAATATTATTATTATGATTACTATGGAGATAATGTTTTTAGTTAACTTATATGTTATTATTTAGTTAATTGGGTTTAGGATCATAGTGACTATTTATGCTTCCTTTTTTCTTTTCGATCATTGAGTAATAAATGTGTTAAGATGGACTATAGAATGAGCATAGTAATATGTATGTGCTTGAGCTCCCTTATCTATTAGTATACCCTCGTGACAAAACCAATAGGAACCAATCATTCACTACGTGTTTTGGGTGAGAGTTTAAGAACTTGTTCTTACATGAAATGCCAACATGCCAACACGTTGGGTTTTTAGTCCCTTTGGTGCATGCCTAAGTAAAGTTATGCTTAAGTAAATAAAGTAACCCCAATAGTATGATGAGGCCAGGCATAAGGATATGAGAGGTAGTGAACCTCAGGTCAAACGAAGGATATTTGAAGCATTATGAGAATCCACAAGAGGGCAAAAAGGCATGGTGATTTCTCTCTTTAACCATGGGTCCATGCCCTTTTCTAGCACATGTATGTGCTAAAGAAGTAGGATAAGCATTGATGATTTTAGAACTCAATCCAAATAGAACCAATTCCCCCACCACAATGCATGTTTATGCATTTGAGTTTGACAAAATTCTTGCAAGAAATCAAGATACTCACTGTGTGGAATTTGAAATTAAATCTAAAGCCAAGTTTGTAAAAGAATATTTAGAAATGCAAGTTCAAAATAGTAATTTACCATTAACCTTTACTTTTCCATTCCAAGTAAGGTATATGGCTTACCTTGGAATGCTAGGTGGACCAAATTTAAGTAGTGGGGAAATTATAGGCTAATTTAAAACTCAAAATTTTTGGTTGAAAGATAATTCAAGAACACACAAATAATAATGCTATCTCTGAGAAGAGATGTTTTATTGCTCACAAAATTGTAAATACAAATATATGCTTATCTCTGGGAAGAGATGTCTGATTCCCTTTTCAGGATACATCTATTTTTATACATACTTTGAAGGTAGGAGGAGGATGTGGAAGGTCACCAATCTCAAGGGAGATGAAGTGGTTCAACTTCCATGATTTACAACAACACAAAATTTGATAAATTACTATTTTTAGAAACTTTTTATTTTTAGACAGCACTATTAAAATTGAAAGTATGGGTACTTCTATTAGGTTGTTAGGGATCAAACCCCATTGAGCATAGATCAATGCCAGCTCATCACATTCTCCTCGTTCTTAAATTTCTAATGGTTTGAATGGGGAGTCAAATAGAGCTATAGTTCAAAAGTTATGGCTCCCAAAAGTTCTGCCACCAATTGGGGTAGAACCATCACCCGAATTTATCACCTGAAATGTTACCCAGATCATTCCTCCCTCCTTGAAAATATATGGTCCCCATTGCATCAATATTCCTCATCAAATGTGGTAGTTGTGTCTTGATTTATTTAATGAACTTTGTTGTTTTTTTTGCCTCGGATCTCCCATGAGGTGTGTATTCCATGGTAGAGAATGGAATGACTACATCAATTGGTGCCATGGTTTGGAACCCGAAGCATAATTGGAATGGACTATGTTTGGTAGAGTTATGTAGGGAATAATTATATCCAAGTTGTATGTAAAGAAGCCCCTCATCCCATGTGCATGTATGTTTGGAGTGATACATCTAAAGCATGTGAACAATTAGGCAGTTCACCACTTCTATCTAACCATCAGTCTATGAATAGAAGGCCATGAACTTCATCAACTTGGTATCCATCATCTGAAAATGAAGTGGAACTCTTATGGGTGACTTGAATAAGTCATCATATTGTCCTATGGTTTAACCCATATGCTTCTATTGTTGTGTTGATTATGTAGTCAGGGCTGCAACATCAACCTTCTTGAATCTCTATGGTTTGACCACAATGAGAACTAATATCTTACATTGCTTGGCACTAATTAGGGAGATGGTACCTATGATACCCTATAGCACTACATTTCAAGGGTGAGGGTGATCCTTCAGGTTCTTGATTCATAGATGCCATATCGATCATACTTGAATGGTTGACCAAGGAGTACATCACAAACATCCAAATTGACCACATCACAAAAGACCTCATCTTGGGAAGGTTTTATTACATATGAAAGAAGACATTGGTGGGTGATACGAAGGTCTCTCCTTGGGCTCAACCATCTAATACTGTAAGGATTTGGGTGAGGCTTCATGGATAGATTTAGACTTTTCATAAAATTAATAGAGATTAAATTCTTTTGAATCCCTTTATCAAGAATGAAACGTAGAGGCTTACCTTTCACCCATAACTTAGAGTTAAACAACCTTTCTTTATCATCTGGCCTTTTTTCATAAGTCTATGATGAATCAATGATGGCATTGGGCTCATCATCTACAATCTCTTCTTTATCCTCTTTGACTATAGGGTTTGTATAAGGTAGAGTAGTAGATGTTGAGGATAGTGACTCATAAAGTAGGGACTTGATGGCTCGACATTCTTCTTTGGAGTGGGTTCCAATTTTGTGGTGATCACACCATTTCCCAGTCTTTACCTTTTGGGGTTGCTTATCTTGTAATTCCCTTTGCTTCCAATTTTGGCCTTGTGTTTGACCTTCTTTATCACTTTTCCATTTTGAAGGTTGACTCTTCATATTATTCCTTTCATGCTTCTACTCAATCTTCACCATGAACTTATACACTTCCCTGAGGGTTTCCAAATTGAAGAGTTTTATTTCCCCCTATATGTACCATTGTAGTCCACCATGGTATTTGAGAACCTTATGTTTTTTACTTTCCTAGATGCCCAATCTTACATATAGAGAATGAAAAATGTCAGTGGAATCTTGAACAAATTGTTCCTTACCTTGGAAAAGTTATTACCATAGAATATACAAATCATCATATGCTCTAATGGGGTAGTGTTCTTCCTTTATAGCTTCTATAAAATCATCTCATGTAGGTTCTACCTCAAGGCCAATGTCATCCATATTAAACCTTTTCTTGTACACTTCCCACCAATTTTTGATGGGCAATGATGCTTTCAAAAGAGTAAAAGTGATCTTCTCTTCATCAATGAATTTATTTACAAAAAAATAGGAAGATAATTAATCTAACCAATTTTCTACTACATCAGCATTGATTTTGCCTTCAAATGTAGGGATATCAAAATTCACTTGTACCTTGAAGGGTGTTGAGGCACTGAAAGGACATGAGGGTGCAGATGAGGAGCCAAAATTTTCAATCAAGATTTGTTAGAGAATTTGGGAAATTTTTTGCAGCATCTACACTTGTTATTATTGGAGAGCTTCATTCACCATTTCCTTGAAAGGATCAAATGTCTTGGTATTATCTACCTTTTGAGGTCATTTGAAATGAATAGGTGGATAGTCTATGAGATTTGTTTTTTTCCACCCAAGACTCTTGTAGCTTAACCTCATCCTCGAGATCATACACTCTCAAGACAAACCGCTCTGATACCACTGATCCAAAACTTAGAAGTTTTAGTTGAAATATAATTCAAGAACACACAAATAATAATGCTATCTCTAAGAAGAGATGTTTTATTGCTCACAAAATTGCAGATACAAACATATGCTTATCTCTGGGATGAGATGTTTGATTCCCTTTTTGGGATACATCTATTTTTATACATACTTTGAAGGTAGGAGGAGGATGTGGAAGGTCACCAATCTTGATGGAGATGAAGTGGTTCGACTTCCAAGATTTACAACACAAAATTCAAGAAATTACTATTTTTAAAAAATTCTATTTTTAAATAACACTATTAAAATTAAATTTATGGGAACTTCCATTGGGTATTTTGGGGTCAAAACCCACCAAGAATATCTTAGTGCTATCTCATTATGTTTTCCTCATTCTTAGATTTCTAATGGTTTGAACGGGGAGTCAAACAGAGCTATGGTTCAAAAGTTATGGCTCCCAAAAGTTCTACCACCAATTTGGGTATAACTGTCACCCAAATTTATCGCCTGAAGTGTTGCCCAGATCATAGGCCCAATGATAACTAATAAATCTCCCTTAGTACTCAATATTTTTAGTGTACCTATTACTACAGGAGGTATATGATGAAATATTAGCAATGGCTCTATTGGAGCTACAAAAGGATCAAGAGGCAGCTCAGGAGAAATTGGTAGACTTTCACCACAAGGTTTAGGAGGAACTAGAGGAGTACCATAGAAAGGTCCACTACAACCACCCAATATACCTACAGTTTACTACAAGATGACACTTCACCTACCTAAATCTTGAGGTGTCAAAAATACAGTGGACCATGTTCACAAGTGTGAACTCAATTGGCAGGCTTGGCATATAACTTCTACCAAGCGAAAGGAAACTTGGTTTACCGCTAATTTTTTGGATCACGTATACAAATGGTATAAAAAATTTTATCCTCAACAATCCATTGTGAATTATTAACTATTGAAGACTACATTCCTTTAGGAATTAGATATCCCTAAGTTTGAGCAGCAAAGTATTACTACCTTTAAAGATATTAATCAAGAGCTCACTAAGAGTGTGTGCATGTATGGTGTCCATTTCAAAACATTTATTTCAAATCTATCATTTGAGATTAACACAATGTAGCATGCTTAATGGTTTATGGAAGATTTATTACTTCCATTCTGATGAGCCTTATCCCACAAGACTTTC
The DNA here is from genome assembly GCA_037957365.1 of Torreya grandis. Classification (NCBI taxonomy): domain Eukaryota; kingdom Viridiplantae; phylum Streptophyta; class Pinopsida; order Cupressales; family Taxaceae; genus Torreya; species Torreya grandis. The sequence goes on from JARHVA010000175.1 coordinate 5,590,866, forward strand.
ATTTAACTATTTGAGGCACTTAAATTTACCCTTCGTGTCGAATCCATGAAAAGTATAGATACGAGGATCAGCCCCCTTATGAAGGCTTAGATTATTATTATATATTCTTATTTGGAGAATCTTACGGCCAATAATTCTCATGACATCCATAGTGGCGTGTGGTGTGTTGACTATGAAGTGGAGGGTCGTAACAGGAACAACTATCTATAGAGGAATGTTCATGTTGTATTAAAATAGTCCTATGAAATTTGCAAAGAAGATCATATGTAAGGAGTTTTTCCTTGATTTAACATGCTATCTAAGATAAAGTGTGACTATACTATAAAATATGTGATGCATATATGCATGATACCAATAAATTTTGGGTCATTAATGAGATTCATGAAGCATGCACATGACGTACTCACCAAATTTATATAACTAACACCCAAGAGGTTGGTGGAAGTTGGTATTTTAGAGGTTGAGGGCATGGTAATGAATGAGAAGGTGGTAATTTTCCACCTAAGATATGTTACAAGTATGGCTCTCTAGATCACTACTAGAATGATTGCACAGTTTATCTAACCTGTGCCTTCTATAAAAAAGAGCATCAACTGGAATAATGTCCATAGTTGTATGCTTCCATTGCTAAATAATAGAATGAGAAAGGTACTAAGATGATACATGTTTCAAAAAATCTAAATGCTAAGCAGATATCATGCCCTACCACTCCAACTGGACCCAAGGTAAATATCACTACACATAGTGACACTCATTCCCAATTGGTTTCAAATCCACCTAAAAAGGTTCAACTTGAAGGACCTCATATGCAACACTATCCCTATGCTCAATGTCAAAAATAAGTTTTGTATGACACAATGGCCTTGAAATAAGAACTGAAAGGCAAAATCAAGCTCTTAAAGGATAATGATGCTAATATATAGGCTGAGATGCAAGTAAATATGACACCCATAGACTTAGGGCATAATGAGTTCCAAGAGTTGTGCAAACTTGTATTTAATGAAGACATCATCTCCCTCTTCAAGAATTAGCTACAATAACAAATGAAAAGCCTTTGGAGGATTATTTTTTGAACCATGCATGATAACAAGAGATCCTTATTCTACCAAATCTATAATGTGATAAAGAGGTCCTTATAAATATAACCATTGATGGTTGAGTGATATATGATATATTGGTGGTCACTAGCATGGAGGTTAATGTTCTAACCAAATATGCCTAAAAAATATGGGGAACCCCACTTTTCATCCTTCCCACATGTTTTATTCATGGCCAATAAGACTCATGCACTACTTATAGGCATGATTAAAGATGCCACCATTATAATCTTGGTGTCATGATCAAAGGTAATTTCAAGGTAATTGATATTTCTGAAACTGATGACTTCCCTATCTCTTGGGTCGACCTTGGTGCTATGTAAACAATGTTGAATTTTGTTTTAAAAAGTGTTATATTAGTTTTGAGAATGTCATTCTCTAAATAATGACCAAGGACCCCCCTTTGTGGAACCCATTGATGTTTATAAGGACATAAACATAATTTATAATATCACTACCCAAGGAAATGAAAATGTGGATCACAATCCTAATGGCATCTTGTGATGGGAAGACAAGTAGTCTATTTTTTACACTATGGTGTCTTTGATATATGCCTAAGCTCCCCTCTAAAGTTAGCCTAGCATCATAAGAATGTTTACCTCATTGGTCTACCATGAGTGAGGTTGGACCATGCACCTTGATTCCATCGTCAACTTGTCATAAGAGAGTATTTGCAATAGCTAGAAGATTAGTATATTGATTAAGGTAAACATTTTCATGCATTCAACTTTTTTATTCAAGGAACCATTGCTCGATGGTGGTTTACCCATTGATACAAGTTGCATACATGGGAACAAGTATGTGCATCAATGCATTATCACTTCCACCATGATAACCACATTTATGCCACCCTAAGCTATGATGGGATTGCTTCTCAAAAATACCATATAACATCCTGTGAAAGATTTTGGAATGCCAAAGACACATTTTTACCAAAATATTTATGGGTTCATGCATTATATGATATTATGTGTGTCTAGGCTAGAGTATGGTACATCCATCAAGGAAACCATAAGGAGACAGATACATGGTGCCACATAACACATAGTCTACTTACAACAATTTTATTTTCTTTTTCATAAATGAATTTGTGTTTATCCTTAAAAGTAATTCATTAGTTAGTTGTAGGAGATCAAGCACCAGTCAAAGACTGCATACAACTTATGCATGGCATACCTGAGGATAAATTAACCATATTCCACAAACTTGATACTCTTATAATGGCTCAGTTGGACCCTAACTCTCAATCAAAATATGCACATCAAGAACAAATATGACATGGCAAGCAAAAGGTTGTATATCAGGTTAATGAGGGAACTAGTTATGATCCATTATAACCATAATTATACCACTTAAATATGCAAATGGAATATGGGGCATGCGATGTCAGAGATACAATGCAATTTAAGTAGCAATCATATTACACGCCACTTCAAATAGTTCATCATAATATTAGAATGGAAGATGTACCCAAAATGGCCATTATGGATAATTACTGGTCTAGGTTGTGTTAACCAAAAAGTTTAAATTCTTATAGGAGTGTCAAGACATTTTCCCATACAACTACATGGAAACTAAGGGAGTCCATCCATCATCGAGTAAGATAAACATTAATTTGGTTAAAGGTGATCAATCGATGAGAAAATGGCCAAATTGGATGAACCCAAATCTGCACACTTGAATTAAATAGGAAATTGGTAACATGTTGTGTGCTAGAGTAATTATTCCCTTTCATGAATCTGAATGGGTTAGTCTAAAGGTGGTCAACATCAAGAAGAACTATCACATTCAAATTTGTGTAGATTACAGGATACTCAATGTTGTATTTGTAATAGACCCTTTCCCAATGCCTTTTATAGAGGAAATTTTGGAAGGCATTATTGGGTATGAGATCTACACCTTTACCAAAGATTTTTTTGGTTATCGCCAAGTACAAATTGTTAATGAAGATAAGGAAAAAATTACCTTTGTAACTAAATAGGGTTATTTTGCATATAATGTTATGCCTTTTGGACTCAAGAATGCACTGACAATGTTCTCACACTTTATGGTGGAAACATTCAAGGATTTCATCCTTAAGTTCTTTCAGGTGTACTTAGATGACTGAACCATGTATGGTTAGTGCGTGACCACTATGACAATCTATGCCTCATGCTTGAATGTTGTTGCCAGATTCATATTTCCTTGAATCTAAAGGAGTGCATCTTTTCCACCTCATTTTGGGTTCTATTGGGACACATTATTTATCATGATGGACTAATGCTGGATTTGGATAAAATTACAGTCATTATCTAACTCCTAGTACCAACCACTCAGTGCAAGGTTTGTACCTTCTTAGGTCACATGGGGTACTATCAAAAGTTAATTTAGGGTTATGCTAACATAGCCACACTGATGTAAGAACTCCTCAAACACAATGTCCTATTCTTATGGATGGCTCAACATCAATAAGTGTTTGAGACCCTAAAAGAGAAATTAGTAATTATACTCATTCTCCAATTCTTGAATTAGACCCCACCATTTCATGTGCATGTCAATGCTTTAGGCATGGTAGTAGGTTCTATCTTGGCACAACCTGGTAAGGGAAACCATGATCATCCTATTTATTTTGCTAGTCAAAAGCTCACACCAATGGAATAGAACCGCTCTATGATAGACCATGAGGCCCTATCTATGGTTTATGCACTTTAAAAGTTTTGAAAATACTTGTTGGCCACCCCATTTATCTTCTATATGGATCATGAAGCACTCAAGCATTTGGTAAATAAACGAGAATTGCATAGACACATCTACTAATGGGTTATCCTCTTCCAAGAGTTATAGTTCTCTATGGTCATCAAACTAGGCAAAGTTAATTTTGGTCCATATCACCTCTCACATGTTCAATTAGGTGAACCGATGTGTGCAGTTAAGGATGATTTAACTTATATATAACTTTTTCAAGTTACATGCATGCTTGAAGAATTAGAAAAAATTATAACTTTTCTTGTAACAGGCTCATCACCAGGTCACCTTAACACCCAAGATAAAAAGCAACTGGCTATTTGTGTTGTTCTTCTCCAACTTATTAGAGGAGACCTGTACAAACTAGGATGGGATGAGGTATTATGAAGGTGTATAATGTAACATCAATCCATTGAAGTCCTTTAATAAGTCCATGAAATTGTCACATGAGGATATTATGTTGGTGATGCAACAACATGAAAAGTTCTATTATCTTGGTTATAGTGGCCCACCTTATTAAAATATGTTAAAGTGTATACATGCTAATGTGATATCTGTCAATGCATAGGTAAACCAAACCAAAGGGATGATATGCCTCTTCATCCAATGCTTGCTCATAAAACTTTAGAGAAATGGGCTATTGATTTTATTGGTCCCATTCATCCTACTACAAGATGAACTAGCATGTGCTACATCATTACTTCCATAGACTATCTCACATGTTGTGCCAAAACAATACCCACATGGGATTATACTATTGCTACCACTCCCATATTTCTATGGAAAAATATCATCACGAGGTCTATATGCCCCTTAAGTTTAACAAGTGATTGTGGCACTCACTTTCTCAATGAAATAGTGTACATCCTCTTGACTGAGTTCATGATTGCAAACCATAAGACCATGCCAAACCACCCTCAAGCCAATGACACAACTGAAGCCTTCAATAAGGTCCTTGGTAATACCCAAACCAAGATTTGTAATATTGGGTGCACTGATTGGGATGATCAAGTTTTCATAGTATTATGGGCTTATTAGACCGCATACAAAAGGTTGAACAAGAATACTCCTTTCAACCTTGTCTTTGGCACTAAAATAGTTTAACTGGTGGAGTTCCTTGTGCCTTCCTTACATATTATGTGCATGGCTAGACTCGATGAAGAAGAATCCCTCAAATCTTATCTGGATGATTTACTTCAATTGGATGAAGCATGCATTCTCACACACTAGAGTCAAGGGGTTGCAAAATAAAGACAAAAATCTTGACATGACCGGCATATTAAAACCAAAGTTTTTCATCTTGGTATGCATGTCTTGATCTACAATTCAAAGTTTACATGCCAGGTAAACTAGAATCAGGTAGAATGGTCCTTTTATCATTCATGATTTCTATCCAATAGGAAACTATAATTTGAAAAGATTAGATGGACAATTCCTACCAGGCTATTTTAATGGTAATCAACTTTGGCTACCATTCTATGTAATTCCTCAATTCACTATGTAAGGAACTTGGAGTACAATTGATTACTTTTGTATAATCAACTAAACACAGAATTGAACCAGAAGTAATAAGTAACTAGAAATTAGAAATAGCAAATAATAGGAGATATAAGAAACAACCAATCTTGCATTAAACTCTTCCAGAATACAATGAAGAAATATCACTCTTTCCACACCTCTTGGGTGTACAGTATTTCTCTCTCAAGAGTTCTCAATCAATTACAATTAACTCAATAACCGAGTTGTTATTCCCCTCTTAATTACAATACAGCCCCATGGGTCTCTTAAATAGATCCCAAAGCAAACAATAATTAGCAATGCAGACTCAAGACTAAAATTAGTCTTTACATGCAAACTAACTATTCATCTAAAATTAGAACAGTTCTGGACACGCACAGATGACCGATGTTGGTCTCTATCTTTTTAGAGATGACCGACATCAGCCGATACATAACCGATGTCGGTAGCTTCTGGTCTAACCATGACTGATGTCAGTAGGGTCTGACCGACGTCGGTTACTGTGTAACCCAGCAACCTCCACCATTTGCATAATAGTGAAGCTTTTAGCTCCACAACTTAATAATCTCCCACTTGGAGATAAACAGCTACACCTGTACCTGTACAACAACATCCTCTAATTTGTTTTTGGCTTTTTTCCCCATCTTCAAGTTCAATCTTGAAGACCAAAAAAATTTGAATGAAGATTCAACTTCTCCTTTATTACCGGCTTTGTTAACATATCAGTAGGGTTCTTATCCATATGGATCTTTTCCAGCTTCAACTGTCCATCCTCCAATACCTATCTAATGAAGTGGTACCTAATCTGTATATGTTTGGTTCTTGAATGAAAGGCTGAATTCTTTGCCAAATGAATTGCACTTTGACTATCATTTTATAGTCTGCAACTCTCTTGCTCCTTTCCCAACTCTTCCATGAACCGAGTCATCCAAATCATTTCCTTGCTAGCCTCTGTGACTGTAATATATTTTGCCTCTGTAGTAGACAAGGCAATAACCTTCTACAACTTTGAAATCCAGCTAACCACCGTTCCACCAACATTGAACACATATCCTGTGGTGCTTCTCCTGCCATCCAAGTCACTTGCCATATCCGAATCTACATACCCATGTAGAGAAGTGTTTGACCCTCCATAGCATAAATGCCTACTACTAGTTCCTCTCAGATATCTGAGACTCCACTTAACTGCTTTCCAGTGCTCCTTTCCTGGATTGGCCATAAACTTGTTGACAACTCCCACTGCTTGGGCAATATCAGGTCTAGTACATACCATTGCATACATCAAGCTCCCAACTGCTGAATTATATAGAACACTGCTCATGTACTCAACCTCATCATGTGATTTAGGACACTGTTCTTTGCTCAACTTGAAGTGTCCAGCCATAGGTGTGCTTACTAGTTTTGCATCCTGTATATAGAACCTCTCCAACACCTTATTCACATAATCCTCTTGAGACAAAATCAAACTATGATTTTTCCTGTCTCTCTTAATACTCATGCCAAGGATTTCTTTGCTGCTCCTAAATCCTTCATGGCAAATGTGTGAGCTAATTTCACCTTTAGCTCAATAATTTCCTGCATGTGTGAACCTGCAACAAGCATATCATCTAAATACAATAACAAGATAATATAACTACCATTATCCAATCTGGTAAAATAAACACAATGGTTAGATTGACATTTACTAAAGCCATGCTCTGTCATAAACCTGTCAAACCTTAAATACCATTGTCTTGGAGCTTGCTTAAGACCATATAAGCTTTTCTTCAACCTGCACATAAGTTTCTCCTTACCTTTGACCTCAAAACCTTCCGACTTATCCATATATATCTCTTCATCCAAATCTCCATGAAGAAATGTTGTCTTAACATCAAGCTGCTCAAGATGCAAATCCTCAATAGCAACTAAAGACAATATAGTATGAATAGAATTCATCTTTACTACAGGAGAAAAAATTTCACCAAAATCAATACATGGTTTCTGTGCAGATCCCTTTACTACCAACCTAGCCTTATGTCTCACTTGTCCATTCTCTCCTTCTTTGAACCTGTAAACCCATCTATTTTTCAGTGCTTTCTTTCCGGCTGGCAACTCAACCAAATCCCACGTTTGGTTCTCTTCCAAGGAATCAATTTCCTCATTCATGCCATGCTCCCATTGCTTCCTGGATTCTACCTGTATTACCTCATCAAAACTTTTTGGTTCTCCACCATCAGTGAGCAACACATAGTATAAAGAAGGGAAATAATGAATTGGAGGTTTACTTACCCTTACAGTCCTCCTTATGGGAATTTGAGACTCACTCACAGCTTGATGTCTACCCAAATTTTATTCTGACAATGACCGATCCTGGTCATCTCTCGATCTGCACCCAACCGATGTCAGTTGTACCTGACCGATGTCGGTCTCTGTCTGACCGACGTCAGTTTTTGCCTGACCGATGTCAGTTCCTGTGTTTTCCTGTGAGTGATGATTTTTACCCGCGAGCTCATTTTGGATAATAACCTCATCCAAATCAAGATTGCCCTGCTCAGAATTATTTAGCCTCTTGAGCTAATCACTGTACATCACCTTCTCATCAAAAACTACATCACGGCTTCTAATAATTTTGTTAGTTTCTAAATTCCATAACTGGAATTTGAAATCTCCAAAACCATAACCAATGAAAGTGCACCGCATAGATTTAACATCCAGCTTCTTTCTATTTTCTTTATCAATGTGCACAAAAGCTTCAGAACCAAAAACTCTGAGAAATGAAAGATCTACCTTTTTACCTGTCCAAGCCTCTTCTAGAATTCCACCATCTAATGTAGTAGAAGGTCCTTTGTTAATCAGGTAAGTCACAGTATCTACAGCTTCTGCCCAAAACTTTAAGGGCAAACCAGCATGCAACCTCATACTCTGTGCACACTCCATTATTGTTCTATTCATCCTTTTAGCAACTCTATTTTGCTAAGGTGTCCTTGGAACCATCCTTTCCCTACGTATTCCACTCATAGAATAGTAACTGTTGAATTCATTGCTGCAGTACTCACCACCATTGTCAGACCTAAGGCACTTCAATCTCAAACCTGTTTCATTCTCAACCAAAGCTTTCCATTTCTTAAATGTGTCAAAAACATCAAATTTCCTCTTTATGCAATAAACCCATACCTTTCTTGTAGCATCATCAATGAAAGAAACATAATACTGTGATCTTCCAATAGAAGCTACCTGAGCTGGTCCCCACACGTCTGTGTGAACAAGCTCCAACTTGTGCTTCTTCTTTGTTGACCCAGTTTTGAGAAACCTCACTTTCTTCTATTTCCCAAAAATACAATGCTCACAGAAATCTAGATCTATGCTTTTCAAATCTGAAAGCTTACCATTTGACTTAAGAACATGCATTCCCTTCTCACTCATGTGACCAAGCCTATAGTGCCACATCTTTACATCTACATCTGAAGTAGATAAAATAGAAGGATAATAATCAGTAATACAAGTAGATAGATAAAGTGTACCTACTCTCTTACCTCTTGCTAATACAAGTGCACACTTGAAAACTTTCCAAGATTCAGCTATGAGAATTATTGTGCAACCCTCATCACCCAACTTTCCTATGGAAATCAGATTCCTCTTCAAGATGGATACATGCATGACATCTTTCAACACCCATGTGTTTCCATTCTACAATTTCAGCTGCACTTTTCCTTTGCCAACAATTTGACAAAACTCACCATCCCCTAAATAAACTTTTCCAAAATCTCCATGGACATAATCATTAAAAAATTCTCTATTTGGGGTTGCATGGAAAGAAGCACCAGAATCTAAAACCCATGATTCTACTTGACTATCCAAAGAAAATATAAGAGCATCCTGTGCAACAATACCTATAACATTTGCTTCTTTATTACCTTCATGTTGGTTTTCTTTGTTATCCTTCAACCAACAATCTTTCTTTGCATGCCCTTTCTTTCCACAATTCCAACAGATTATTCCTCCATTTTTGTATTTGGATCTCCTTCCCATCTTTGACCTTGATTTCCCTTACTTGCCCTTATCTCTTTGCCTTCCCCTACTTTCAATACTTAAAGCATTACCTGATGTTTCCCCTGTGTTTTTCCTGCAAATTTCTTCATTCAATATTACACTAACAACATCATCAACTTTCAATATATTTGAAGTAGATGCAGTATTGCTAACTGCCATTACCAAGCTGTGCCAGCTTTCAGGTAAAGAGCATAAGATTAAGAGAGGCTTAATTTCATCATCAAAAACTATTTTGACTAAATTTAACTGATTTACAATTTCATGGAAATCATTAAGATGACTATATACAGATCCACCTTCCTGCATTTGTAAATTAAATAATTACTTCATAAGATATACCTTATTCAAAGCTGAGGGTTTTTCATATAAATTTTCCAGAGTATCCATTAACTCTACCATTGTCTTTGCCTGTGATAAGTTATAAATCACAAAAGATGCCAGGCTCAACCTTATAGATCCAAGAGCCTTTCTATCAAGAACATTCCATTCTTCATCTTGCATATCTATGGGCTTACTTGAAACCCCACCAAACGGTAAGTACAGATCTTTTTGATACAGATAATCTTCTATCTGCATCCTCCATAATTGATAATTCTTGCCATTGAATTTCTCCATTCTTAGTTTACTTTCTTCTACCATTGCTTTGCTCCCACTCAATCAGAAACCCCTGTGAGTGAATCATGTAATCAACAAAACACTAACCCGCTTTGATACCACTTGTTAGTGAACCTGGTAGTGAACCAAGCTCTGATACCACTTATTAGAAACTTGGAGTACAATTGATTACTTTTGTATAAGCAACTAAACACGAAATTGAACCAGAAGTAATAAGTAACTAGAAATCGGAAATAGCAAATAATAGGAGATACAAGAAACAACCAATCTTGCATTAAATTCTTCCAGAATACAATGAAGAAATCTCACTCTTCCCACACCTCTTGGGTGTACAATATTTCTCTCTCAAGAGTTCTCAATCAATTACAATCAACTCAATAACCGAGTTGTTATTCCCCTCTCTTAATTACAATACAGCCCCATGGGTCTCTTAAATAGATCCCAAAGCAAACAATAATTATAAATGTAGACTCAAGACTAAAATTAGTCTTTACATGCAAACTAATTGTTCATCTAAAATTAGAATAGTTCTGGACATGCACAGACGACCGATGTCAGTCTTTGTCTGTCTGGAGATGATTGACGTTGGCCAATACATAACTGATGTCGATAGCTTCTGGTCTAACCATGACCGATGTCGGTAGGGTCTGACCGACGTCGGTTACTGTGTAACCCAGCAACCTCCACCATTTGCATAACAGTGAAGCTTTTAGCTCCATAACTTAAACACTATCTAAGGTGTATGCCACTCATTTAGCTCAGGACATAATTTACTTTCTAAATAAGCATGGCATTGGTTGCATGCCTTTTGTAATTTGTTTTTGACACTTTTTTATGTTATTTGGTATTTAGAATTCTCTCTCTTTCTTGACATTAATTTCACTAAGTTATGATGTGGAGGACCAAACACATATTTTAAGGTGGGATAGGTTTTGAGGGTGGAAAGCTACTTAAGCTAAAAGTGCACAAGAGAAAACACGTAAAAAAGGTGTATAAGAGGAGGCACATGAAGGAGGCATGAAAGAAGTGGTACGTAAACAAAAAATGTAGAACAAAGATGGCAAAGGAAACATTTATGAAAATGGGTTAAAATAGAAAAGGTAGTTTCTCATGAATAAACTAGGAATTTGAATTTTTACAATTGGCATGCACTTCAAAAAAGGAACAATAACTCTCAGAATAAGGACAATACATGCATTTATTAATGACATAAATGGTAAGCATGTCAAATATGCACCAATTCATGACCATTAAGGTATTAATGGTTGAAGAGATGGACAATGGTGTGGGGGGTGTTAATTTAAAATATTTATCTACCTATAAAAGACTAAGAGACATTCAATTTTCATTTTTATTAAAAAATTATATGCAATTTTAGATCTTAAACAAAGCATGAAAAAATGACAAGAGAAGGTGATTACACATTCTTTTTAGTGATAAAATGTGAAGCAAAGATTGTGGTGAAGAACATTTAACGAATCAATGGCAAAGTGATCATAGGAGCGAGTGTGAGAGAACTTGTAGGTTGCAGACATTACAAATTCCATTAGAAGAGGTTGAAGTAGGAAGATAAAGTATTTTGGGTTAAGGATAAAATAATTAATACATATTTATTTGGAAGAGTTGGTCAGTTGCACGTTAACCTTCAGGACCCTAGTTGGTGATGCAACCAAAATAGAAAGGTAGGAAAAGAGATCCACTACCTTTCATTCTTGAAGTAGGGGAGTGCAAGGGTATAAAATAAAAAAATCCTATTTATATCTAGGAATATTGACCTAGTATACATAGTGTGCAAGTGATGACCCTACCAAGCTGATAGAAGAGCGATCTAACAAAGAGGCATTATGAATGGCATGGGTAACGAAGAAGGTGTTAGCATCTTCGATTGTACCCTAGCCAAGAAGGAGATTATTCAGGTCCTCTTGCTCAAACCTAGTCCAACATGGGAATGACGCTAGGTTATGGGTTACCTAATCTTGTGTCAGACCTCTAGAGAAAGCTTGCTTCCTTTTAAGTCTATCACCTATACTAAACCTAAACTAGCTTCTTACTAGGAAAAGGGGAGAGAGATTAACAATAATATATGAAATCATGTAAAAGGGGGGTGATGCACCAAATGTTTTGATCCTTATACTTACATAAGACACACTATAGGACACTTTCAAGACTGCTAAACATCACTTCATTCACTCTTTGATCAGCTCCCACATAAGTATTTCACAATAAGGCATTGACTAGTTATCAACCTAGTATGGAAGGGCAATTATCCACTTCCACATTGACCAACAAACTATATATGCACTTATAATGACCTGTAAGAACTATCAAAACATTGCATGAAGGTGAGAAAACTTAGATAGAGGCAAGGAAAACATATATTCACTTAACCACATCAATGATCTCACGAAATACACTTTGATTTAGCTTGTAAATGGAGGAATTTAGTCTTTTATTGCATCAAATAGGTGTTACAATATAAATCTTGGTAGAGTCTAGTCATGCCAAAGAGAGAGATGTCTTTCAAGGCTAAGAAGCCTATATTTATAGCATAAATGGATGAGAGAGATGGGGATCAATGCATAGAAGGATGGATAAGGAAGCATAATAACCAAGATTTCCAATCATTCTGATGTTTTTGTCATTAGAAAAGATCATAATGCCTAAGATTACTTATGGAAGGTGGCCATAAAAACTATATCAGTCTCTTTCAATCTATTTTTGGCCTACATTGATGCTCCTTATAGTTACAATGATGGGATTAGGTCATTTGAAAGCTAAATTCTAGCATCAAATCAATTACAACAAATAGATCAATTTGTTATGGTCTTTATGTGGCATGGATTGCTCCCTAGTAGTTCATCTTTAGTGTGTAAGACTAGATAAAAGGATCATAATCATGTTGATGGCTTTGGCAATGAACCCATCAGAACTAATGTGTTGTCTCTATGGTGTCCCTTTGAAATGTTTGCTCTAGTTTAAATTTGACCATATTTGATCTCTATTTAAAGTCTTAAGGCTTCAAATTTTGATATTAGCCCTTGATATTGATCTGGGTTTCTAAATATGTGCCACCTAGTAGCTCTTCATTTATTTTTAGGATCCTAATGACTCTTTGACCCTATATGCATTGTCAATCTCTTTGGTATGATGGATCACACACTATTGATCAGTTTGGACCCACTAGCTTTGTTAGTTAACACATGTCGTTAGATATCAACTTGAGCTCAAACGATCTTGATACTTATTAGTGACACATTCAATCTTAGGCTACACTAACCTTTTAACTATGAGCTCATTTTTGATCTTTGATGTATGATTTAATGTGCTTCATTAGATCTTCTAGACCCACTGACAATATTGATCACTCACTCACCATTATATCTTGACTCGAGCTTTCACAATTTAGACACTTATTAGCCATGCATTCATCCTTGGAACATTTGAATTAAAATGGGAATTTTTGTATCTTTAAATTGACATCCCCATGCACGTCTTATTCTACAAGTTCAAATTTAAAGACCTATATATTGAGATAGCAAGCTCATCAAGATACAAAATTTATAGAGCATGATTTAGGCATGAAAAAATTTGTGTCTATATGATCTTTTGGCTTGAGAGGTTTTCTAAGCATACTTATAAAATGCACGAGTGAACTGGCCTATTCATTTCTACATGACATGCCATGATGGTTAGGTCCCTTAGGCTTGCCAAATTCATCTTTTGTTTAACCTTCCAAGTCTCTGATGAACTTTTAAGACTTTGTCAATTTTTTTCATGCCCCTAAATGCTTATGAACACCATAATAATCTATTAGTATCTTCTCTCTTATAATTCTAGACCTACTTCTAAGCCATTTAATCATTTACTCCATCAAGAACTCTACTCATCCTCTCTATCCAGGTAAAATCTTGGTATGTGGGCCAAAATTAGCAAACATCTCTCATGACTCAGCTAGGCAACATGTTTTCTATGGTTGAGAACTCAAAACATTTATATGACTCTTGGATTCACCAATAATAATGAATCTGATCCATGATTGCAAGAAACCTTTTGACTTGCAAAGACAATGAATTCCACCAAAACAAGGAAGGAAACAAACAAAATAGAGAATCTAACCTAACAGAACAAAATCATTAACAAACTAATGTGTTAGGATAGCACTTGGAGGAAAGCCAAAACAAACTATGTATAGGGAACTCAACCTTTAGTAACAATGCTTCAAGTGTATCCCATTAACTAGGATAGGAATCTCCTAACTATCCATCCTTGCAAGTTGGAAGGCATTGTGGGATTTGTAGCTAGATATTGTGTATGGACCACTCCAAAGGGAGTTAAATTTTGTATGCCTTCATGAAGAAGCCCATTTATCAAAGGCTCTCTTCACTTTTGCTTGATGGCTTTCCATGGCTAGCATGGACCGATGTCTTATCTCTTCCAACTCCATAAGCTCAGCATATCTAATCTCCATAGGTTCATTCTCCAACAACTCAAGTTGATGCATCAATTTTAGGGCAAAAAATTCAAGAGAAATAGGCATTCTTGTTTTTTTCCCATATACCAAATTATAGGGAGATTTGGCTATTGACCTCTTGTAGGTGATCCTATTAGTCCATAGAACTAACTTCAACTTGAGATGCCATGACCTTTGATTATCTTCAATAGTCCTTCTTATGATCTTCAACAGGTTCTTATTAGTAGACTTAGTAAGGCTATTACCTTGTGGATAGTAATTTGATGAAGTGATAAGAAAGACATTGTGTTGAACTTCCCATGTCTGATTTTAGACCCCGTAAAGGCCATAGAATTATCATAAATAATTGTTGAAGGGACTCCAAATCTAGTAAGCAAACCTTCATAGAAATCTAAAACATTGGATTCATTTCCTTCTTTCAATGCCACTACTTCTGTCCATCTAGTGAAATAATCTATACCTTTTAGTATCTATTTATGTCATAAGCTTGAAGGAGGATTAATGAGGCCAATAAATTCCAATCCCTATTAGACAAAGGGCTGATCATTGTAATTGGTTGGAGAGGCAAGGCTGTAAGTTTCACTTTTCCTACAAACATAGCACATTGTCTACATTTCCTAACCCATGCATGACAATCACCAAATATAATTGGTCAAAAATACCCACCTCTCATGATCTTATGGGTTGTAGTCCTTGTTGAGTAATGCCCTTGACCATGTCCATCATGGAACTCTTCAAGCAACTTTTTTGTTTGATGTGGTTCAATGCATCTTAACAACATATCATTGATATCTTTCTTGAACAAAACACCATTAACAAGAAGGAATGGAATTGATTGCAATCTAAAACATCTTCTTTTTGAAGGAGTTAGATGAGAGGGATAAAGCCCATCCTAAAAATACTTTACCAAATCATGATACCATCTAGAAGGTGAGGTATGATCAGTTGTCACCTCTTCATCAATTGACATCATAACCACCTCATTATCCTCTTTCAAGTCTTGGGCTAGATACTCACAAAGTCCTTTACCTCTAATCAGTTTTGTGACTTTGATCTCCACATCATACTCCATTATATTTGTTATCCAACCAACTCTTTTCTCATTTATGTCCTTGTTTAAGAGAAACTCCTCGATACTTGGATGGGAAACCATTAGGTGTATCTTATTATTAGACAATAAGTATCTAAACTTCTTGAGAGACATTATAATAGAAAGTATATATTTTTCAACAAAAGAGTACCTTATTTCATAATCCTCCAAGCCTTAACTGAAGAAGGCTATTGGCTGCTCCAAAGCCTCATGATTCTACTGCATAATAATGCCTGAAATGGTGTTAATATTAACATAGGCGTACAAAATTAAGTCCTTTGTGAAATCTGGGTTCATGAGCATAGGAACACTAGCCATGGATTTTTTAATTCCCTCAAAACTCTTTACTCCTTCCTTAGACCAGCTGAACTTTGATTCTTCTTTAGCATGGTTGTAAGTGGCTTAGCTAAAGTGGCAAAATCTGAGATGTGTCTTTTGATAAAATTGAACTCCCTCAAGAAACTTTGCAAAGCTCTTTTATTCTTAGGTAAGGAAAGTGCAAGAATTGAAGCTATCCTTTCAGGATCTATGCTTAAACCATGCTTTGAAACTATATTTCCAAGAAGCTTACCTTCATGAACTTAGAAAACACATTTTTTAGGATTTAGGGATACCCCAAATTGTCTACACCTTTCAAACACTTTCTCAAGTTGAACCATGTGCTCACTTGCATTCTTTAAAAACACTATTATATCATCCAAATAGACCATCACAAACTTGTTAATAAGGCCCTATAATTCTATAGCTATGGCTCTCTAAAATGTTGCTCCAATATTGAATAAACCAAAGGGCATATTTTTATATGCAAATGTCCTCCACTTTGTGGTGAAGGCTATCTTGAATTGGTCATTCTTCTTGACCAAAATTTGATTATAACAATTGTAGCCATCCAACAAGGAGAACATTTCTGAACATATAACCAACTATAAAATTTGTTCCATAGATGGAAATGGATAGTGGTCTTTAAGGGAAGCTTTGCTCAAGTCACAAAAGTCAACACATACTCTAATTTCACCATTCTTCTTATATACTAGAACAAGGTTTTCCACCCAAGTTGAGTGCTTGATTGGAAATATAATATCTAACTTAATGAGCTTATGAAACTCAACTCTCATCAAAGGCTCAAGCTTAGGATTAATAGGCCTTTGTCTTTGTCTTACTAACTTAGTTTCATCTTCTAGCTTAATGGTCTGTTGAGCTAGACTTGGGTCAAATCCCTTGAGATCACTATATTTCCATGCAAATACATCAGTAAAACTTAGACATAACTCAATGAAAGCTTCCATCTCTGAATAAGTGCATACCTTACCCAACCTTAAGCTCTTACCAAGTAAAACTTCCACATTAGCATAGTTTTCCTCATTTGATGACAAAGTTGACTTTTGTTTCCTTAGCTCATTATCACCACTGAATATGTTCTCAAGTGTGACCAATCCCTTGGGCAACTTATTTGTTTTTAGTTGCACAATCTATTCACCATACTGTTGTTGCAATAACTTTGATTGATTTCTTGAGGAAAACTCAGCCTCTTCTTGCAAGAATTTTATAATTTGATTATAATCTTCAAACACTTTCCAATTATCATTATTATATGGGACAAAAGGCCTTATAATCACCTTAATTTATGACTGGACCTTTTTGTTTCTTACATTAGATGGGATACTAAATTGTGCCCCAATGGTAGCCAACCTATCTGCATGTTTGTTCTCACCTCTTGGTATTGCCTGAATGTTGAAGGCTTGAAATTATTCAAACAATTCCCATACCCTATGATTATAAGATTTAAGTAATGGGTTTTTTCATACATTAATACCTCTCACTTGGTGAACTACAAGTTCACTATCACCAAAGACTTTTAAGGTGTTGACTTTCATCTTCCTATCCCATTGTAAACCATGAACTAGTGCCTCATATTCCACAACATTGTTTAAATAATTGAATTGAAACTTAATAGATAAGAAGTACCTTTACTTTACTAGAGAAATCAACATCATTCTAGCCCTGGTACCATGTTTATTCTTTGACCCATCAAAGTATAATTGCCAAAGATCATCACTAGACTCATCATCCTTCATCAAGGCTAGAATTGGTGTGTCGTTCTCATGCAAGCAATAAAAACCAAGTCCTTCTTATTCAATTATATTATAAGGATCATATTCATGTGAGCTAGAGGCCCACTCATCAAATAAAAAATTTGGAATCCCATCTAAAGGTGATTCAGTCTCTCCCACACTAGTTTCTAGCACCTCATTAGAGATGACACAATTAGTGTTTAAAACACTTGGCATATATGGTTCCAAATGAAAATGTGCAATGCATTTAGAAGGTATTTTTACCTTAGTTCCATACATGATCCTAAACATCAAATATGTCTAATTAGTTGATAAATATCCTCCAATCTTTGAGGTGAAGTCCTTTAAAAGACACATGGAAAAATAGGGAGGCAAGTCCACCACAACCACATCTTGTTGAATGGTAACATTGGCCTAAGCATGCAGTGTCAAATTTATATCTTTGATGATGCCTATTTTATTTTTTGGTGACCCATATAGTTAAAATACTCCTTTATTATTTGGTTCATAGACAAGACCAAGCTTATCTGTAATTTGCTTAGGCATGGCAGTGCTACTGGCTCCACTATCCACCATACAATTATGAACTAAACAGTCACCAACTATCAAAGAGAGGTATAAGGGAGTAATTTTGTTTGAATTTACCTCAGCTTTGTCCCCCTTTACCATCTTATATACCGATTGTACTTATGCTTTATTGGTTCGTTTGAATTAGTTAGGACAACACCTTATTTCTCAATTGGTTCTGGGGATACTTTGAGAGCTGAAAGCCCTTGGATGAGCATATCCTTTTATCTTGGAATAGAAAGGGAATCCCACATGTTAATCTTGACATGGTTTTCTTCATTTGAACCACTATGTTGAATGAAGCTCCACTAACCTTTGGCTGCATCTTTTGAACCACTGGTTTGTTAGGGTGTGGAGCTAAAAGCTTCAACTGTTTGCAGACACTAGAAGAGGATGCTGAAGAACCAGAGGAACCGGCGTCGATAGCATGACCGACGTCGGTCACAGACAGTGGAGAAGGAAATCGGCGACGGTAGAGAGTCGGCCGACGTCAGCAGCACCAGACAAGCAGGGACCGGCGTCGGTCGCCTGTGCGGTTTAGAACTGTTTGTTGCACGAACAGTTAGTTAGTTGAACCGAGTGTTTGCATGTTAAGGGGCTAATTTAAGTCGCGAGCTATGTGTCTAATTTTAGTAGTTAGATTTCTATTTTTGTAACCATGGGATCCTATTTAAGGACCCATGAGGCATGTATTGTAATTATCATATTGATCAAGTAAGAGCATTGAAGCAAGCAAGGTCAAGGAGATCTATAGGTGTAAGGTCAAGGAGATCAGCTGAAGCATTCAAGGAGGGGTAGCAACTCAGGTTGTAGAGTTGGTTTTGTGTTGAGCAAGAGAGAGAGGGAAGAAGGTCTTGAGGTGTGGCAAGCCTTTGAGGTGGAGGGAGAAGTGGCATCTTCCTTATTGTATTTTTTTCTAGTATTATCTAATACAAGCATGTGTATTGTCTCTCAAATTCTTTGTTGTCTCATGTTTCTAGTTACTTAATCATTCTGGCATATTTCCGTGTTTAATTGCTTATAAATAAGTAATCAATTGTGCTTCCATTGGATAAGGGGTCTCCTAACAGTTGGTATCAGAGCTACGGTTTGCATGAAGCAGGTATTGTTTTTGATTACAGGTCATTCACAGGGTTTTCTGATTGAGTGGGAGTTCAGCAATGGTAGAAGAAAGTAAGCTACGAATGGAGAAGTTTAACGGCAAGAATTATCATCACTGGAGGATGCAGATTGAGGATTATCTGTATTAGAAGGATCTGTACTTACCGTTGGGTGGGGTTGCATGCAAGCCCACAAATATGAAGAATGAAGAATGGAACGTTCTTGATCGGAAGGCTCTCGGTTCCATAAGGTTGAGCCTTGCATCGTCTGTGATTTCCAGCTTATCACAGTGCAAAACAACGGAAGAGTTGATAAATTCCTTGGCAAATTTATACGAAAAGCCCTTGGCTTCTAATAAGGTATACCTTATGAAGCAGCTATTTACTTTGCAAATGCAGGAAGGTGGTTCGGTACATACTCATCTCAGTGATTTCCATGGTTTGGTAAACCAATTAGCTTCAGTCAATATTGTTTTTGATGATGAGGTAAAGGCTCTCTCGATTCTATGTTCTTTGCCTGAAAGTTGGGACAGTTTGGTTATGGCAGTAAGTAATTTTGCATCTGCTTCTAAAATCTTAAAAGTTGATGATGTTGTGAGTGTGATCTTGAATGAGGAAATACGTAGGAGAAGCACAGGTGAATCATCAGGGAATGCTATAAGTGCAAAAAGCAGAGGAAGGCAAAAGGAGAAGATTGAACAAGGGAAATCAAGGTCGGGAAGGAGATCTGAGTCCAAAGGTATATTGCTGGTTTTGTGGAAAGAAAGGACATACAAAGAAGGAGTGTTGGTTACGAGATAAAGAGAATCAACCTGAAGGTAAAGAAGAAGCAAAAGATGCTAATATCATGGTACAGGATGCTCTCATACTTTCTTTGGATAGTCAGGTAGGATCATGGATTTTAGATTCTGGTTCATCTTTTCATGCATCCCCAAACAGAGATTTGTTTCATGAGTATGAATAGGGAGACTTTGGAGTGCTCTATTTAGGGGATGGTACGCCTTGTCAGATAGTTGGCAAAGGGAAAGTGTAGCTGAGATTGCAGATTGACAACACATGGGTGTTGAAGGAGGTCATGCATGTTCTAATTCTGAAGCAGAGTTTGATTTTTGTAGGAAGGTTGGGTGATGAGGGATGCACAATAACCCTCACAGCGGACTCTTGGAAGGTTACCAAGGGAGCACTTGTTTTAGCAAGAGGTAAGAAAGTAGGTAATCTTTATCTATCTACTTGTATTACTGATTCTACTTCTGGTGTAGATTCGAAGATGTGGTCTAATAGGCTGGGTCACATGAATAGGAAGGGAATGGAAGTTCTTGATTCAAAAGGTATGTGTTCAAATTTAGAAAGCATAGATAGAGTTCATTGCAGGAAAAGGAAATTTGAGGCTTTTGACAAGAACAGGGAAGTCTTGGTGTTTTTGGAGGAGATGAAGGCCAGAGAACAGTTACAGGCACTGAATAAATTTGAGCAGGGTAGCATGGACAGAGATTTGATCCAAGAAGAGCTTGCAGATGAAGAATTCATCACTCACAGGAACACACAGGCACCGATGTCAGTCACTTGGAACCGACGTCGATCAGTCAGACACCAACATCGGTCATGTGCAGACCAGTAGGGTCGGTAGGTCAGGCAGGAGAAGTCTGACGTCGGTCATCAGGACCAACGTCGGCAGGGGGGACACCGGCATCAGCCAGGGGTAACGATGTCGACAGTCAGGGTCAGTGCAGGGAACCGACATCGGTCAGGAGCAGACTGTGAGATGGCCGAGATCAGTCACTGGAACGGATGATGGGTGGACAGTTAGTTGTCAAGGAGTCTCAAACACCCATACAGAGGTCAGAAAAGGTATGTGAACCTCATATTCATTGTTCACCTTCTTTATATTGTTTACTATTAGTCAAGAACTATGAAGATGGAGGAAGCAATGCAGGTAGAATCTAGAAATAGTGGGAGCTTGACATGGATGAGGAGTGTGAGTCCTTGGAGTAGAGCCAAACAGGTATTTGTTGGTAGAGTTGTCAGCTGGATAAAGGGATGGATTCCCATTTTAGAGAAGAGAGTGGATGGACATCTGAGACAGAAGGCTATGGTATATGGTCTTGAGTTATGCTGCAGACAATGGAGGTTTGACCATTGTATTTTATCTTTACCAGGTTGGATAATATTAGCTACATTATCCTGTTACTGTATTGTGTTACTTTTTGCAGGGTTGCATATACAAGGAGTTTTCTGAGCTAAGGGTAGAGTTGGTTCAGAAGTATGTCATGAAGAATTTGGGAGCAACAAAATTCTTGTGGCATAAGTGACAGGTATAGCATCACAAGTTTACATGGTGGTTGGTCTTCAAGGGTGACTTTGAAGAGGGATACAGAGCCAAAGGAACAAAATAGATGGTGTATAGGTACAGGTACAGTTGTAGCTGTTTATCTCCAAGTGGGAGATTGTTAGGGTGTGGAGCTAAAAGCTTCAACTGTTTGCAGACACCAGAAGAGGATGTTGAAGAACCAGAGGAACCGGCGTCGGTAGCATGACCGACGTCGGTCACAGACAGTGGAGAAGGAAACCGGTGACGGCAGAGAGTCGGCCGACGTCGGCAGCACCAGACAAGCAGGGACTGGCGTCGGTCGCCTGTGCGGTCCAGAACTGTTCGTTGCACGAACAGTTAGTTAGTTGAACCGAGTGTTTGCATGTTAAGGGGCTAATTTAAGTCGTGAGCTGTGTGTCTAATTTTAGTAGTTAGATTTCTATTTTTGTAACCATGGGATCCTATTTAAGGACCCATGAGGCATGTATTGTAATTATCATATTGATCAAGTAAGAGCATTGAAGCAAGCAAGGTCAAGGAGATCTACAAGTGTAAGGTCAAGGAGATCAGCTGAAGCATTCAAGGAGGGGTAGCAACTCAGGTTGTAGAGTTGGTTTTGTGTTGAGCAAGAGAGAGAGGGAAGAAGGTCTTGAGGTGTGGCAAGCCTTTGAGGTGGAGGGAGAAGTGGCATCTTCCTTATTCTATTTTCTTCTAGTATTATCTAATACAAGCGTGTGTATTGTCTCTCAAATTCTTTGATGTCTCATGTTTCTAGTTACTTAATCATTCTGGCATATTTCCGTGTTTAATTGCTTATAAATAAGTAATCAATTGTGCTTCCGTTGGATAAGGGGTCTCCTAACATGGTTGTTCACGAATCAAAGATATTTTAGGGACCTTCCCAGCCTCTGCATTCTAATTTTTCTATGTTTTAGGGGTAATAGGTTGATCTTTTATACTCTTGGTAATAATATTAGGAAAACTATAAGCATTTATCACATCTTGAGCTTCCTTAATGGATCTTTTTTTAGCTTTAGTCATAGCTGCAACTTGACCACTTGAGCTGCTAGTCTCATCACCATGATTGAAAGCAACATAATCATCCATTTGCCAGTTTACATTAATGGCATCAGGT
Source organism: Torreya grandis (assembly GCA_037957365.1). Taxonomy (NCBI): domain Eukaryota; kingdom Viridiplantae; phylum Streptophyta; class Pinopsida; order Cupressales; family Taxaceae; genus Torreya; species Torreya grandis. The sequence continues at coordinate 5,613,592 of JARHVA010000175.1, forward strand.
TGATCTTGAACTTGATAAGCCTCTCCTTAGGGTAATAAACTTGTCTCCTGTTACTGACCTCCTTGAAGAGAAAACTCTTCTTGTATCATTTGTGGCATAGTAATGTTTTGTGATACCAAGGCTCGGTCTTGAGCATCACTAAGGTTGGAGGGATGCCAAATTGATTTATGCATCAAAATATTTTGAGGTGGTGTGGGAACAATAAATTTTGATGTGGAAGGCGTATTAGGATCAAGAGATGCATATGTTTTAGCTATAACTATGGCTCTTTGTGATTGGTAGGGTGCTTTGTTTTCTCTAAATCCTTGATAAGGAGGCCTTTAATCTCTGAAAGGCTGATAGGAGGTATGATTATATTATTGATAAGACCTACCCTATTATTTTTATCTTTTGAGTTGAACTATTTCATTCCCAGAAGATTGTAACAGACTTTTCAAACCTCCAATCTCACTAACCTGATTAGAAGGGGCTACAACTTTAGCTTGAGGAGGTGGAATAGGGGCTAATGATGGAAATTGATGAAATCAAGGGGGTAGAATAGATTGAAACTCTGGGAATATAGGCATTGGGGGCCTTAGAGAATGTTTACCAACTTGTATCAAATTATTTTCTGCTCTTATGGTAACCTCATAAGCATTTGACAAGGTATTACCACCCATTGACTGTATCATCACACTGATATCAAAATTAAAGGCATGTTCTAGGGATGGTCTAATCACTTTAGGAATCCTAGTCCATGGCTTTTGAAATTTGAGGTTAAAATTAGATATCAACTCATGGGGGCTTCTTTTATAGTAGTTAATTTTTCAACTAATGATAGGTGGTTAGATTTATCTTCAAATTGCCTGACTAAGGCAACACCTAGCTTGTCCCATTTAACTATGGAATTTAATGGGAGATTTCTATACCATTATAGGGCTTTTCCTTTGAAGGAACCAATAATTTGTCTAATAGCTTCATTATCTTGGACAACATTATGAACTAAACAAAGGTTGGCAACATCCTAGATATTCTCAATAGAAGTTGTTTGATCTTCTCCTGAGAAGAATGGGACACTCTTAAGGGAAGACATGGGAATGTCATCAAAATGGGCCAAATTTAGTTGACTACCTCTATTGAATAGGATGAACACATGATTCTTGATAGCCATTTGGGTAGTGGGGATTATACTACTTAAAATAATAGGATGACCAGGAGATTAATATTGATTTTGAAGATAAGGTCTTATCCTATTAAATCTTTCTCTCTTATATGAAACAATAAGTAGCTCAATGAATTCAAGGGGAATACCTTTACTAGATGACCTTGTAGTAACCTTTAGCATGAGAATGCTATCTAGATGGTGATATAAACTTTGTAACTTTAAATATCTTTAGATCTTGATGATGATGGATCTCCTTTGCTATTATAGGTACTTTTTCTTAGCTCTAAATTTTAATTCCTCTAGGAGACCTTGTCCCATCAGGTGTGTTAGAACTATTGGCATCTTAGGTTGTACCCTAGTTGAGAAGGGGATTGTTCAGGTCTGCTTGATCAAACCTAGTCCAACATAGGAATGACCCTAGGCTATGGGTCACCTAATCTTGGGTCAAACCTCTAGAGAAGGCTAGCTTCCTTTTGGTTCTATCACCTATACTAAACCTAAACTAGCTTCTTGTTGGGAAAAGGGGAGAGAAATTAAGAATAATCTATGAAAGCATGTAAAAGGGGGTGATGCACCAAATGTTTTGATCATTATACTTACACAAAACACACAATAAGACACTTTTAAGACTGCTAAACATCACTTCATTCACTCTTTGATTAGCTCCCACATAAGTATTTTACAACAAGGCATTGACTAGCTATCAACCTCGCATGGGAGGGTAGTTGTCCACTTCCACACTAACTAATAAATTATATATGCACTTATAATGACCTATGATAACTACCAAAACACTACATGAAGGTGAGAAAACTCATATGAAGGTAAGAAAAACATATATTTACTTAACCATATCAATGAACTAATGAAACACACTTCAATTCAACTTGTAAATAGAGGCATTCAATCTTTTATTGCATTAAATAGGTGTTGCAGTACAAATCTTGGCAGAGTATAGTCATGCCAAAGATAGGGATGTCTTTCAAGGCTTAGAAGCCTATATTTATAACAAAAAGGGATGAAAGAGATGGGGATCAATGCGTAAAAGGATGGAGAAGGGAGCATAATGACCAAGATTTCCAATCATTATGGTGTTGATGCCATTAGAAAAGATCATAATGCCTAAGATTACTTTTGGAAGGTGGTCATAAAAATTGTATCAATCTCTTTCAATCTTTTTGGCCTACATTGATGCTCCTTACAATTACAATGATGGGATAAATTCATTTGAAATCTAAATTTCAATGTTGAATTAGTTACAATAGCTGGATTAATCTATTATGATCTTATTTTGGCATGGATTGTTCCCTATTGGTTTGTCTTTGGCATGTAAGAGTGGAGAAAATTGTCGTAATCATGTTGTTGGCTTTGGTGATGAACCCATCAAAACCAATGTGTCTACATCTGTGGCATCCCTTTGAAATATTTGCTTTGGTTTGACTTTAACCATATTTGATCTCTATTTAAAGTCTCAAGGCTTTGACTTTTAATGTTGACCCTTGATCTTGATCTGAGTTTCTAAAAATGTGCCACATAGTAGTTCTTCATATGTTTTTAGGATCTTTCTAACTTTTTGACGCTATATGCACCATCGATCTCCTTGGTACGATAGATTGTGCATCATTGATCAGCTTAGACCCACTAGCTTTATCAATCTCTATGTGCAATTAGATCTCAACTTGAGCTCCTATGATCTCAACACTTATTAATGATGCATTCAATCTTAGGACACATTGACCTTTTGACTGTGAGCTCATTATTGATCTTCGATGTATGATTTAATACGCTCCATTAAATCTTTTGAACCTATTAAAAATGTTGATCACCTGTTCATCATTAGATCTTGACTCAAGCTTCCATGATTTAGACACTTGTCAGTCGTGCATTCATCCTTGGAACATTTGGATTCAAATAACTATTTGTTGTAACTTTAACTTGATGTCCCCATGCACGTCCCATTCTATAAGTTCAACTTTAAAGACCTATATTTTGAGATAGCAAGTTCATCAAGATACAAAATTTTTAGAGTATGATTTAGGCATGAAGAACTTTATGTCGATGTGATCTTTTGGCCTGAGATGCTTTTTAAGCATACTTATAAGATGCACAACGAAACTGGGTTGTTCATTTTTACATGACATGCCATGATGGTTAGGTTCCTTAGACTTACCAAATTCATCTTTTGTTCAACCTTCCAAGGCTCTAATGAACTTCTAAGACTTTGTCAATCTATTTCATGCCCCTGAATGCTTATGAACACCATGAGAATTTATTGGTATCTTCTCTCTTATAATTCTAGACTTGCTTCTAAGCCATTTGTTCATTTACTCCATCAGAATCTCTACTCATCCTATCTATCTAGGCAAAAGCTTGGTATGTGGGCCAAACTTCGCCAACAGAAGGTAACCATAACATCACCCCCACCACCAATTATGATTGAGTAAATGTAATACCCAAAGATAGTTTTATGTGCAGATGATAAAGAATCCAAGGTTTCCACTTATTAGGTCCTTGATTACAATCATCATTAAACACTTGCAACGAGGCTATTTAGTGGAGTGCTAAAACACAAATAATGAGATCACTTATGATCTCATAGTTTACAACTTACTAGAGGATGAAGGGGTGCGCCAACTCTTCTAACTACCATATTTTGGGAAACTATAGGAGGCGGTTCATTTTTTTATTTTGCACATTCATGAAGACTACCTCTACTTTGTTGGGCACATAATGAGAATCACCCCTCATCAAATTAGCAAGGCAACGAATTTAATTTTTTCCAAAGTAGATGTCAATGATCATGTTATGATTTAGAAAATGACGGTGATGCTAAAATAAAAGAAGGAAGGTCACACCATGTATATAACAAGTCTTACATATCCTACCATTTAAGTAAATATGTACTTGGCCTTGACCAAACTAAGAGGTTTAGATAAGTTGAAGGAGGTAGCTATAGTCCACCTCTATGTTGCGAGCCAAATGGTCAAGAGAACCAAGTGCAACTATTTCCAATTCTTTACAAAAAAAATTAAGAATATGCTGCAAAGGTGTACCACCTATCCAATCAAAAATTTCCATGGGGTGCAATTCTACTTTTACTTGTTTTTTATGAGATTAGCATTCCAAAGTACTGTAATAAAAAATTGAAGTGGGTGTACCCACCAAAACATAAATCCCCCACTAAGAGATTCAATCAATTCATATGCCCTAACACCATCACACCCTCCTATAAAGAAAAGATAAAGGGTTGGTTTAATGGTATGAGGGAGGCATTTGGGAATGAATGGCATGCACCAAAGGAATTGTCCACATATATGGGAACCTATGTTAAGTTTGATGTAAATAAACACTATTATCTCATGTGAATTTAGATGGAAAGCACTGATAACTTGTTAGGATGGCTCAAATTTCCTTACACATTCACTACCAGATATTTCATAGACTCTATGAATCACATTGCAAATGTGCACCCTATAACTATTGATGATGAAAACATTGACATTTCACAATATTTATGTCTATCAAGGGAGGCAAGCATATGTAGATTAACATGAGTCTGATAAGACTGATATCAACCCTTATAATATAGTCATGCAAGGAAATATCTAGGTGATCTTCTATATGCTCAATCCATGAAGAATAACATCAAGAAATCATGAGGCAAAAAAAGGAATCACTCCCCCCTCAACCACGAACACGTGTAGAAGAAAGGGCATGAATGAAATGGAAAAGGCCAATACCCAAGGCCACCAGTTCTAGTAGAACACAAGAACATACTAGAGCTACTATGAAATGATAATGATAGGATTCATCACCAACAAGATCCCAAGGGTTGCCTTCAGAACAAGAGGACATCATTGCATCCCAACCATCTACCTAGTAGAAGCTTTAGCTTGAAGAGCCCTGAGAGGTAATTCCTAAAACATATGAAGCATCTATGTAAGCACAATCTGTAAAGGAACCCACTCCTAAACTAAGTGAATAATAAAATAATACCAAACAACAAATGGACATTAAAATTCCAAAACTTGAAGAATCAAACATAGAAGAAAGCCCAAACAAAGACCTTGCCACTATCGCCAGTGAACAATGGGAAAATAGTCCTGAAGTTATAAACCTAGAGCATGATCCCCAAAGGGGAAAGAAACTTATGCAAGAGATAGAGCAACAACATCAAACAAATCAGGACCCTCCCACTCGTGCCTTATTCTAATAGGACATACCAAACAAATAATTGTATTTATAGGAGTTTTTCCCCGAGCATGAGTCTACTAAATAAACTCTATGTGAGTTGTCCTTTGTAATAGAGTTATATCATGATGAAGGCCTCTTTGAGCTCCCAAAACCAACACTGATATAAGCCCAAAAGTGTCAAGTGTTATGAACATGTTTTGGGTCAATCCCCTAAAATGTTCTCTAGCTCAAGCAGACACAACCCTTATAAAGTTTGCCCTAGAAGTTTCTCGGTAAAATATTCTTTATAGACATGATGTTAGCCAAATTTTCTACAAGCATCAAGAGGTTGTCTGTATGTATAGATAAGGACATGTGCAATAATGTAAACTTGAGGAAGAAATTGAAGTGGTCAAGTGCTAACAGGATACAGTAGAGGCATCTCAAATTAGGATGTTAGGCCTTTATCAGACAATTTTGAGGAGCAAACCAACACTCATAGATGGTATTCTCATTATTAGTGAGGACATAAATAAATTGGAGATGCTCATGGACCTCTTGTTAAATAAATGTAAAAATATGGTGGATCCTCAATAGGAGAAACTATGGGCAACTAAGCAGTTTACAAAGGCCATCGACATCTGCTATGTATTTTTAAAGAAGTTGAGCACCACTATTCCCATTGTAGATGGCATTTTTCTCAACTTGGCATGGCCAAGTAAAATTTTAAAAGCACTACTACTATGCCAACAATTGGTTGAGAATGGATTAAATATCAAGGATAGGGCCCAACACATAAAATATTCTAAGACATTGAAGAACTAAAAAAATAAATAAGCACCCATCAACAATAGTTGAATGCTAGTTTCTCAACATTTCAAAGACAAGATTTTGTGAGGTCAGGGCACTTGAGGATGGTCACAAAGCCATAACTACTCAGCTTGAGATTTTGACAACTCAAGTAGATAGTTTTTTGGAGTAGTCCAAGGAGATAAAAATATTGAGAGGCAAAGTGAAATTTATTACTTCCAATCTTCAAACAACCCTCAACCAATGGGAGGAACTCAAGCACCAAGTATGACAGGTGGGTCTCAAATTTTTATTATCTAAGAAGACTATAGTATAGTCTAATATGGACTATCAGTTTAGTCTGGGGTGATGTTAGACCCCAAATTTTGTAATAATAAGGTAACCATAACATCACCCCCACCACCAATTATGATTGAGTAAATGTAATACCCAGAGATAGTTTTATGTCCAGATGATAAAGAATCCAAGGTTTCCACTTATTAGGTCCTTGATTACAATCATCATTAAACACTTGCAACGAGGCTATTTAGTGGAGTGCTAGAACACAAATAATGAGATCACTTATGATCTCATAGTTTACAACTTACTAGAGGATGAAGGGGTGCACCAACTCTTCTAACTACCATATTTTGGGAAACTATAGGAGGCGGTTCATTTTTTTATTTTGTACATTCATGAAGACTACCTCTACTTTGTTGGGCACATAATGAGAATCACCCCTCATCAAATTAGCAAGGCAACGAATTTAATTTTTTCCAAAGTAGATGTCAATGATCATGTTATGATTTAGAAAATGACGGTGATGCTAAAATAAAAGAAGGAAGGTCACACCATGTATATAACAAGTCTTACATATCCTACCATTTAAGTAAATATGTACTTGGCCTTGACCAAACTAAGAGGTTTAGATAAGTTGAAGGAGGTAGCTATGGTCCACCTCTATGTTACGAGCCAAATGGTCAAGAGAACCAAGTACAACTATTTCCAATTCTTTACAAAAAAAATTAAGAATATGCTGCAAAGGTGTACCACCTATCCAATCAAAAATTTCCATGGGGTACAATTCTACTTTTACTTGTTTTTTATGAGATTAGCATTCCAAAGTACTGTAATAAAAAATTGAAGTGGGTGTACCCACCAAAACATAAATCCCCCACTGAGAGATTCAATCAATTCATATGCCCTAACACCATCACACCCTCCTATAAAGAAAAGATAAAGGGTTGGTTTGATGGTATGAGGGAGGCATTTGGGAATGAATGGCATGGACCAAAGGAATTGTCCACATATATGGGAACCTATGTTAAGTTTGATGTAAATAAACACTATTATCTCATGTGAATTTAGATGGAAAGCACTGATAACTTGTTAGGATGGCTCAAATTTCCTTACACATTCACTACCAGATATTTCATAGACTCTATGAATCACATTGCAAATGTGCACCCTATAACTATTGATGATGACAAGATTGACATTTCACAATATTTATGTCTATCAAGGGAGGCAAGCATATGTAGATTAACATGAGTCTGATAAGACTGATATCAACCCTTATAATATATTCATGCAAGGAAATATCTAGGTGATCTTCTATATGCTCAATCCATGAAGAATAACATCAAGAAATCATGAGGCAAAAAAAGGAATCACTCCCCCCTCAACCACGAGCACGTGTAGAAGAAAGGGCATGAATGAAATGGAAAAGGCCAATACCCAAGGCCACCAGTTCTAGTAGAACACAAGAACATAATAGAGCTACTATGAAATGATAATGATAGGGTTCATCACCAACAAGATCCCAAGGGTTGCCTTCAGAACAAGAGGACATCATTGCATCCCAACCAACTACCTAGTAGAAGCTTTAGCTTGAAGAGCCCTGAGAGGTAATTCCTAAAAAATATGAAGCATCTATGTAAGCACAATCTGTAAAGGAACCCACTCCTAAACTAAGTGAATAATAGAATACTACCAAACAACAAATGAACATTAAAATTCCAAAACTTGAAGAAGCATACATAGAAGAAAGCCCAAACAAAGACCTTGCCACTATCGCCAGTGAACAATGGGAAAATAGTCTTGAAGTTATAAACCTAGAGCATGATCCCCAAAGGGGAAAGAAACTTATGCAAGAGATAGAGCAACAACATCAAACAAATCAGGACCCTCCCACTCGTGCCTTATTCTAATAGGACATACCAAACAAATAATTATATTTATAGGAGTTTTTCCCCGAGCATGAGTCTACTAAATAAACTCTATGTGAGTTGTCCTTTGTAATAGAGTTATATCATGATGAAGGCCTCTTTGAGCTCCCAAAACCAACACTGATATAAGCCCAAAAGTGTCAAGTGTTATGAACATGTTTTGGGTCAATCCCCTAAAATGTTCTCCAGCTCAAGCAGACACAACCCTTATAAAGTTTGCCCTAGAAGTTTCTCGGTAAAATATTCTTTATAGACATGATGTTAGCCAAATTTTCTACAAGCATCAAGAGGTTGTCTGTATGTATAGATAAGGACATGTGCAATAATGTAAACTTGAGGAAGAAATTGAAGTGGTCAAGTGCTAATAGGATACAGTAGAGGCATCTCAAATTAGGATGTTAGGCCTTTATCAGACAATTTTGAGGAGCAAACCAACACTCATAGATGGTATTCTCATTATTAGTGAGGACATAAATAAATTGGAGATGCTCATGGACCTCTTGTTAAATAAATGTAAAAATATGGTGGATCATCAATAGGAGAAACTATGGGCAACTAAGCAATTTACAAAGGCCATCGACATCTGCTATGTATTTTTAAAGAAGTTGAGCACCACTATTCCCATTGTAGATGGCATTTTTCTCAACTTGGCATGGCCAAGTAAAATTTTAAAATCACTACTACTGTGCCAACAATTGGTTGAGAATGGATTAAATATCAAGGATAGGGCCCAACACATAAAATATTCTAAGACATTGAAGAACTAAAAAAATAAATAAGCACCCATCAACAATAGTTGAATGCTAGTTTCTCAACATTTCAAAGACAAGATTTTGTGAGGTCAGGGCACTTGAGGATGGTCACAAAGCCATAACTACTCAGCTTGAGATTTTGACAACTCAAGTAGATAGTTTTTTGGAGTAGTCCAAGGAGATAAAAATATTGAGAGGCAAAGTGAAATTTATTACTTCCAATCTTCAAACAACCCTCAACCAGTGGGAGGAACTCAAGCACCAAGTATGACAGGTGGGTCTCAAATTTTTATTATCTAAGAAGACTATAGTATAGTCTAAGATGGACTATCAGTTTAGTCTGGGGTGATGTTAGACCCCAAATTTTGTAATAATAAGGTAACCATAACATCACTCCCACCACCAATTATGATTGAGTAAATGTAATACCCAAAGATAGTTTTATGTGCAGATGATAAAGAATCCAAGGTTTCCACTTATTAGGTCCTTGATTACAATCATCATTAAACACTTGCAACGAGGCTATTTAGTGGAGTGCTAGAACACAAATAATGAGATCACTTATGATCTCATAGTTTACAACTTATGTTAGGGTGTGGAGCTAAAAGCTACACCTTAAGGCAAACAGGAGGGTTTCCAGTGTACGCAATCGCCGGCGTCGGCAGGCCACACCGACGTCGGTCAGGGGACGCAGAAGGGAAACCGGTGACGGCAGAGGGCAGGGACCGACGTCGGTCACCTCCAGGAGGGCAGGGACCGACGTCGGTCACCTGTAGCGGTCTGAACTGCTGTTGATGAACAGTCAGTTAAGTGAACGCGGAGTTTGCATGTTAAAGGCTTGTTCGAAGCCTTGAGCCACAAGTCTAGTTAGTGTATGCATGAGATCTATATAATAGACTCATGGGCTGTATTGTTAAGTGGAGAATTTGGAGAAGAGCTATGTGAAGCTTGGAGAGTTCTTCCCATGGTGGAATCAAGTAGGATTCCCCATGTAGGTATAAGTAAGATCAGGTTTGATATGCAGGGGTGTATGGATGCGAGGGTCAGAAAGGAGATCAGCGGGGTAGCTAGATCCAAGGTGACAGCAATACATCAGCAGGATCATGGAGAGATCTACTTGGAGTACGGTTGTGTACTCGATTGTACAGATGTGCAATGAGGTGAACAACATCGTGTGTTAGCTGTGTGTTGTGACCTATGAGAGAAGATTACTCTGGAGGGAAGTTTACTGTAAGCCCACGAAGTGGAAGAAAGAGTGCCACCTCTTTGTTGTAAATTCCTTTGTAATGAGTTGAATATAATTGTATATTGCCTCTCATATTCTGTGTGTCTTCTCATTGATAGTTATTTGTTCTTCTGGATTCCGCATGTTTAGTTGCGTATACATTGGTAATCATGTGTGCTCTTAAATCTGACATGTTGTGTCAGAGCTTTGGGGAGTTTCGGTCCTATCAACTTACTAGAGGATGAAGGGGTGCGCCAACTCTTCTAACTACCATATTTTGGGAAACTATAGGAGGCGGTTCATTTTTTTATTTTGCACATTCATGAAGACTACCTCTACTTTGTTGGGCACATAATGAGAATCACCCCTCATCAAATTAGCAAGGCAACGAATTTAATTTTTTCCAAAGTAGATGTCAATGATCATGTTATGATTTAGAAAATGACGGTGATGCTAAAATAAAAGAAGGAAGGTCACACCATGTATATAACAAGTCTTACATATCCTACCATTTAAGTAAATATGTACTTGGCCTTGACCAAACTAAGAGGTTTAGATAAGTTGAAGGAGGTAGCTATGGTCCACCTCTATGTTGCGAGCCAAATGGTCAAGAGAACCAAGTACAACTATTTCCAATTCTTTACAAAAAAAAATTAAGAATATGCTGCAAAGGTGTACCACCTATCCAATCAAACATTTCCATGGGGTGCAATTCTACTTTTACTTGTTTTTTATGAGATTAGCATTCCAAAGTATTGTAATAAAAAATTGAAGTGGGTGTACCCACCAAAACATAAATCCCCCACTGAGAGATTCAATCAATTCATATGCCCTAACACCATCACACCCTCCTATAAAGAAAAGATAAAGGGTTGGTTTGATGGTATGAGGGAGGCATTTGGGAATGAATGGCATGCACCAAAGGAATTGTCCACATATATGGGAACCTATGTTAAGTTTGATGTAAATAAACACTATTATCTCATGTGAATTTAGATGGAAAGCACTGATAACTTGTTAGGATGGCTCAAATTTCCTTACACATTCACTACCAGATATTTCATAGACTCTATGAATCACATTGCAAATGTGCACCCTATAACTATTGATGATGACAAGATTGACATTTCACAATATTTATGTCTATCAAGGGAGGCAAGCATATGTAGATTAACATGAGTCTGATAAGACTGATATCAACCCTTATAATATAGTCATGCAAGGAAATATCTAGGTGATCTTCTATATGCTCAATCCATGAAGAAGAACATCAAGAAATCATGAGGCAAAAAAAGGAATCACTCCCCCCTCAACCACAAACACGTGTAGAAGAAAGGGCATGAATGAAATGGAAAAGGCCAATACCCAAGGCCACCAGTTCTAGTAGAACACAAGAACATACTAGAGCTACTATGAAATGATAATGATAGGGTTCATCACCAACAAGATCCCAAGGGTTGCCTTTAGAACAAGAGGACATCATTTCATCCCAACCAGCTACCTAGTAGAAGCTTTAGCTTGAAGAGCCCTGAGAGGTAATTCCTAAAACATATGAAGCATCTATGTAAGCACAATCTCTAAAGGAACCCATTCCTAAAATAAGTGAATAATAGAATACTACCAAACAACAAATGGACATTAAAATTCCAAAACTTGAAGAAGCAAACATAAAAGAAAGCCCAAACAAAGACCTTGCCACTATCGCCAGTGAACAATGGGAAAATAGTCCTGAAGTTATAAACCTAGAGCATGATCCCCAAAGGGGAAAGAAACTTATGCAAGAGATAGAGCAACAACATCAAACAAATCAGGACCCTCCCACTCGTGCCTTATTCTAATAGGACATACCAAACAAATAATTATATTTATAGGAGTTTTTCCCCGAGCATGAGTCTACTAAATAAACTCTATGTGAGTTGTCCTTTGTAATAGAGTTATATCATGATGAAGGCCTCTTTGAGCTCCCAAAACCAACACTGATATAAGCCCAAAAGTGTCAAGTGTTATGAACATGTTTTGGGTCAATCCCCTAAAATGTTCTCCAGCTCAAGCAGACACAACCCTTATAAAGTTTGCCCTAGAAGTTTCTCGGTAAAATATTCTTTATAGACATGATGTTAGCCAAATTTTCTACAAGCATCAAGAGGTTGTCTGTATGTATAGATAAGGACATGTGCAATAATGTAAACTTGAGGAAGAAATTGAAGTGGTCAAGTGCTAATAGGATACAGTAGAGGCATCTCAAATTAGGATGTTAGGCCTTTATCAGACAATTTTGAGGAGCAAACCAACACTCATAGATGGTATTCTCATTATTAGTGAGGACATAAATAAATTGGAGATGCTCATGGACCTCTTGTTAAATAAATGTAAAAATATGGTGGATCATCAATAGGAGAAACTATGGGCAACTAAGCAATTTACAAAGGCCATCGACATCTGCTATGTATTTTTAAAGAAGTTGAGCACCACTATTCCCATTGTAGATGGCATTTTTCTCAACTTGGCATGGCCAAGTAAAATTTTAAAATCACTACTACTGTGCCAACAATTGGTTGAGAATGGATTAAATATCAAGGATAGGGCCCAACACATAAAATATTCTAAGACATTGAAGAACTAAAAAAATAAGTAAGCACCCATCAACAATAGTTGAATGTTAGTTTCTCAACATTTCAAAGACAAGATTTTGTGAGGTCAGGGCACTTGAGGATGGTCACAAAGCCATAACTACTCAGCTTGAGATTTTGACAACTCAAGTAGATAGTTTTTTGGAGTAGTCCAAGGAGATAAAAATATTGAGAGGCAAAGTGAAATTTATTACTTCCAATCTTCAAACAACCCTCAACCAGTGGGAGGAACTCAAGCACCAAGTATGACAGGTGGGTCTCAAATTGTTATTATCTAAGAAGACTATAGTATAGTCTAAGATGGACTATCAGTTTAGTCTGGGGTGATGTTAGACCCCAAATTTTGTAATAATATGTTCTAAGTATTTTATAGCCATAGCACAAAGATGCAAGGGTGCAAGAGTAGCGTAGAGGACCTTGGCACAAGAGAGAATGATATGGAAAAAAGAAATAGGGAAGAACATTGTAGAAGACCTTGGCACGAAATATCGAGTTGAAAAATACAAAGAAATGAAGAATGAGAAACATAAGATGCAAGACTCAAAAAAGTGCAAGACTAGGATAAGGGTATAGAAAGCAGAGGTAGTTACAAAGTAGTTCATGGAAGTATCAGAGGTTACTCAAGCATAAATATAGCATTGGTCTACAAGAGAAGAGGATCACGAAAACAAATAATAACATAGAGAGTATATCAGGACTGTTAGGCCTAAATCAAAAGGAACTTAATTGTAACATCTTACCATGATTTTTTTTTTCTAAAATAGTCATTGGCTTGTCATCTATAATGTATTGATGATGCAACCTAAAAAGTAATTAACTTGTGTATAAATACCCCTTAGCTTTGATTATAAAGTGTTGGATGTAAATGTGTTGTTGTAAATATTGGGATCTAAAGAGATTATGTACTGAAGGAAGTATCGTTGTAATCTTATAAAATGAGATCAATAGAACTAATAGTTTGCCTATGAATCTTGATGTGTGAAATATCTTTGTTGTTAATTCCATTTTTATGTTACTAGATAAGCACATGGACTATGTGAATGAATCAAATGGTTAACTTTATAGAGTGATGTTTATAGTAACAAAGACTAAATGTGCTAACTCAAATGCCTAAGTAATATAGAGTTATTTATCCACCTTCACATGGTAGAATTGATGGGAACTAGTTTAGGCTATATGCCTCAGGTGAGCACACGAGGTCACTACTCATGTGATATGTTGATGCACTAGATCGTTGGATTTCTCCTATTTTTAGGCAAGCAACTAGTACTTAGTCATGTGAAAGCAAAGATAAAAGAACCCCAACATGTACCCACTATTGATTTATTTTTGAAATTCATGGTTGCTAGCTTTGTTGTGATACCCATGGTTATGGTGATGTCCACTCTTTTGGAGACCAAGTTGGTGGTCCCCATGTTTATGGAGGTGTTGGTCTGGAAGGAGCTCTAGGAACATAGTGATTTGGAGTTTAATTATAAGATAAATTATTCCATTATCTCTATATATAATTGAGCTCTTCCATTAGTTGGGTAATTATTTCAATTGATTCTTAAGAATAGGGAGGATGCCATAATTCTTTGTGTCATGGTCATTTGCATCGCAAATACCACACATATATGTTCTATCAAAAGTGCAGTCTTAGAAGGTATGTTTCAGCCTACATTTTGGACAAGACATAACTAATGATTCAGTAGTGGTATTAGTTTTTTCTTGCAAGCCATATAATATAGTGTTTAATTGAACCAAAATGTTTGTTTTAGGGTTTTAAAATTCCTCCATGAGATATTGTACATCATTGCTTCTTTTTCATGTTGTCAACTTCCTAGTACTATCTCTTGTTCTTGAGTAATTACTGCATAGTTCAATAATATCATTGAGACCTAGTTTATTTATGTCTCTTCTTCCTAGTAGGTTCAAGGATTCTCTAGCATCATCATCTAATCCCTTTAAGAAAATAGTTTTACTCAAATATTCTCCTAACTCATATCCATATCTTCTATGTGCAAAGAGGAAATGATCAAGATAGTCTTCCATATTCTCTCATTCTTTTTGTTTTATAAGAAGAATTCCTCTTTTATATCCCTTACTCTATAATAGTCCTGATATTTGTCCCATAAACTTTTTTCTATTTCATCCCATGTGTGAATAGAATTTGGTTGTAAACCCATAAACCATCTCATCGTTGAATCCTTGAGTATAGAAGGGAACAATTTCAGTTTGTGATCATCAATTTTATAAACATAAGTTTGACACAAGACTTTAAACTCAAACAAAAATTGGTCAGGGTCTTCTGTGGACAATCCCCAAAAAGTAGGTATTATGGATGGGGATATGTTATTAATTGCAATATTTTTATCTTGATCTAGGACAATAGGATAGGTAAAGGTTCTCCTCACTGGTTGAGATCTACATGCCTCAACTTTATTTTGTAGATTATTTCCTAAATTGTCTCCCATGTTTTCTTAATATATGTTGTAAAGAGTTCTCTTGGGAGGTGGTGAATCGTCAAAAGTGGCTAGAAGACTACTTGATTGAGATTCAAATCTCTATCTTATAATATTATTTAGCCTTAATAGTTTTGTTTGGAATGATTCACTTACATCTGGAGAATGTTCCCAAAGTTCGAGTGAGGCTAACAATAGTTCCTCAATAGTTTGATTTTTTTTTCCTATAAGGTAGTACACTTTCTTCCTATAACCTAATAATACTTGTGCTTTATTGATGGTTCTTGTGAATATATCCTTCCTTTGAATATCTTTGTATATTCATAAATTTATTTGATTAATGGGAATTGTTTCTTAGTCAACTATCGGTTTACGAGATTATACCCTACTGACACCTAAAAAATCTTCTACAACGGTGTCAAAAATGATGAGGGTCATTGTGTCCTCTTCATTTAATCAATTGAGTTCAATCAATGTCATATCAAATCAGGGTCAATGCCCAATGATAGTCTGTAGTAACACATGTAAGGTGGTGACTAACAATTATCTATTTGGGGGGAGTTGTGGATCATTTACACCTCAAGGTCTAATATACTTTCTTAAATTAAAATGTAATCTATTACTTGTGAAAATAAAAACTCTTGCTGAATTGAAAATGCTTTGAAGGGAAACACACTTGTTGAAATTAAAATTGCTTGAAAAGAAACACATTTCTAGTCTATTTGCAGAAATATAAATTACATGAAAACAAACACACAACTATTCTACTTTCTTTGAAAGGGAAATGCTTAGGAAATGAAATTGTTTTGGAAATAAACTTGCTTGAAACAAATGTTAACACACAATCCTATAGGAGAGACACAAAACATAACACTTTGCATAAAAAATTGAATGTCAATCTTTAAAACACACAACAATATGAGATAAACATATAAATATCAAACATAGATCTTATTTCCTTGGTTGAAGGGGCCATCACTCTCCCTCAGCATAGGATTGGAACACAACTAGATTTGTAGAAACTTCATAAGATTAATTTCTTGTTACTTCTAGAAATGCTTACAATGCTGAAAATGAAAAGTCACACTTGATTTTATTATTCTTATGTTTATCTCAATTCTCTATTATTTATATTCCTTTTACTCTCCCTTTATACTCAAAAGGATGTTGTTTATATATCACAATGTTTTACAACTGATCAAAATAGACAACCACGTAACAAGATCAAAACTAACTAATACCTTGTTTATTACAAGTCAAAAGCATAACAACTCGCTTTCCACATTCCAAGGAAATAGGTAAGAAAGCATTGGATTATGTTTCACATGTGATTCAAAGTCTATTATTAGTTGTAATTTTTTTTAAATTCATATCCATTTGATCTTCATCTAATAGTAGATCAAAACATAACACTTAGAGTCGCTCACGAGAAAACTTCTATAAATACCATGGCTAAAAATAGAAATACTATTTTTGAAAAGTTTATTTATAACTTCTAGAATTGTTCAAAAAATATATTAAATTGCTTCTTATCAAGCATGTGTTTCTTTTGCCATCTTCAGATGTCCTTTGCCAAGCTTTTGGAAGTCTTCAAAATCATTTATGAGCATTTCTGAAACCGGTTTGAGGATCTCCGAAACTTGTATGTGCTTGATTTTAGGAGTCTTTTGCTGCGAAAAATATGTTCTTCGACTATAATACGTTCATATGACATGTACATACAACACTGATAACTTTACCATACAAATATTAGAACAAAGTAGTGTAAATGGGTAACAATAACTTACACAAAATAACTAAAGTAATTTTTAATTTTTTAAAAAAAAATTAATAATAAACTCTATTATGCACATCTAAATCCACTTACCAAAAAAAATTATTAAAGGAACAATGAAATAATTATTTAGATATAACGAGCTATTTCAACAAACTCAACCCATATTTCCCCCTCTTTATCCCCATTCATGTTAATCTCATCTTACAATGCAAAAGCTAAGGTTTCAAAACAAGGAAAAGAAAACATGTTTCATCACAAACATACTTGCACCAAAAAAATTGGATAATAGACACAAGCAAAGGTCACCCAAAATTTTCAAACCCTAAAATCTTTAAAAAAAAGTTTAACACTTGAATGAACAATTCCACACTACATACATGTTTGGCTTTGCCTTAAATATATAAGAGCTCTTTAAACCCTAAATTTCACCAAACAAATTGGCAACACTCATTCGGACTCTTAAATTAATAAGAATACTAACGGTCATACCTCCATTATCTACTTTATAGGAAAGGACCCAACAAATACGAGTAGTGAGTTACGAATATACTCAATATTTGTGAAGGGAGTAAGCAACCCTCTTTTGACTTCCCATTGAAAACGAAAACAAAGTAGCTAGCTAGCAAGCCCCCATCGATGATTCGATGTATCCATTTCCACACGGACCCCGTTTTAGCCACGCGGGTGAGAAAGAGAAGGGAATAAAGGAAAAAGTTACCCATTGTTACGATGGTTTGTTAAGATCGTGCAGCCACGTGGCACGGAAGCAGTGTGATCGCCCTAGACGAATAACTTCACCTCCAGACATTCTCTTCGGGTAGGTCCCACTCAATAATCATGCTTCCAACCCGATCTCCCAATCATGGTTCCCCACGGTCCACCCCTGGTTTGAGAAAAGAAGTTTACACTAATCGCAGCCTCGAATCGGGGTACGGTGTTTCAGCCGTGTCTCCTCCATTAAGGGGGCGGGGGTAATCAATCATAGAAAAAGCAAAGAATAATCAGTTTAATTACCCACTAACTTATTCCCGTATAAAGCCTCCAATTAAGCCGCACTTTCCAAGAAAGCCCCATTTTGGAATATGGCTCTTCATTTTCTTCGCGGCCAAGATTAATAACCGCCATTTTCCTCACTTTGTTTCCTCCGGAAGCTATAAGCTAAGCGGCAGGCGCCGTGAACCCTCCCCCGTCTTTATTTGCCGCGGCCTTTTTTCAAGTTTTTAAGGGCCTCTGGTTATTAGAAATTCCACAGATTTAGTTTCTGTTGCATTTTAAAGCGGAGCGGAGGAAAAATTTGGTTGGAGTGAATTTAAAATCCATGGAGCGCGGAGGTTACAGAGGGCGAGGCAGAGGAAGAGGGCGAGGAGACGACCAGCGAGGACGAGGAGATGACCAGCGAGGGCGAGGAGCGGAACAAAGAGGGCGAGGAGGGGAACAAAGAGGGCGAGGAAGGGAACAGAGAGGGCAGCCTCAGGCGAGTGGTCAAGGGAGGGGCTGGGGAGCTCAGCCCCCGCCGAATTATGCTGCAGCTGCGGGTGGGTTTCCGCCTCTTTCTGGTCAAGGTTTTCAGCAGGGCGGTCCAAGCCAACCTGCCGCACCCGGGCAGGGAAGAGGGCAAAATCCTCCCATGGGTTGGGGACGAGGAAGGCAACAGTACGCTCCCAGGCCCTCTGCTCCTCCTCCTGGTAAATACTACTAACTTATTGTTTGAATTTCTAAAGATATATGTTTGTAGCCTTTTGTCTTTCCGAATTTTAGGCATTTATATAAAGAAATAATGAGAGGAAATCTTGACAAAGAAAGAAAAGCTAATGCTTGCTGTTTGGATATTTCAAGACGGAATTTGCCTAGGAAATCTTGACAAAGAAATAAAAGCTAATACTTTTTCTTTGAGAGATTTCAAGACGGAAATTGTTTAGGAAGAGTAAATGTTTCTGGTCACTATCACTTTTCTCATAGCCTTAAATGTAAATTAAAATTTGTTCTACTCGAATTTCTGTTGTGAAATCTGTGAATATTGCTGGAAAAGGGCTTTTGGATGTAAGTTGCTTAGACACTTTGAAGTGCACAACATCGGTGGCTCATTCTTAATCCATATGGCCAATGTTCGTAATACAGTTTTTATTCAGAAACTCTCTTGCAACAATTCACTCAGAAGCCATTTTCCAACTATTTATGGATTGCTGAAGCTCAAGATGTCAAAGATCCATTCTATTTTTCGAAAAAATAGAACGAGTGAGGGGCCAGTGGCTGTGACAGAGGCTAAATTTAGATGACAGATTCCATTATTGCCAAAACTCTAGTAGAATCTTTTACCAAATCACGCTTCCCTATGCAAATTTCATCTGGATATTTTTCTTGGCGTGTAGATTGATCTTATCTTTAATTTTAAAATTCTGTAACTGAAATGTATTTCTGATGGATTGGGACTGGGACTGAGTCCAGGTTTGGCTATTGAGGAAACAACCAGGCAAATGGCGGGAGTGAGGATAGCAGAGCCGCCTCCCCCTATCAGCACTCCCCAGATTTCTGTTGCTAGCACAAGCAGCAGCAGTGTCAGTAGCAGTGGAGGAAGTTTGAAGCCTGTGAGCAGACCCGATGCAGGAGGACAAAAAGGGTCATCGCAGGTCCGCCTCATTGCAAATCATTTCAGGGTCGAATTCAAGCCTTCTCAGGAGATCTTCCATTACGACGTGGACATAACGTTAGTGTCTCGTCAGTCTGCCCAAGGCGGGGCTCCCAAGCGTGGTGGAGGAAAACAGAAAGGAGGCCGCGGTGCACCCAAGGCCGAGGGTCAAGACACAGTAACCACTGTATCTAGAGCAGATGCAGAAGAAATAAAGAACAAAATGATTGCAGAGAACCGCGACGCTTTTCGTAACGCAATGCCGGTCTATGACGGAAAAAAGAACCTTTACAGTCCGATCCGATTGCCAGAGGGCTTTTTTCCTGTGAAGATCTCCAAAGGAGAAGACAGTGATGTCAAGGAATATAAGGTGGCTCTGAAGCTGGTTAATAAGCTAGACGGGGAGAGATTGGCGAAATTTCTGAATAGAAATATAGGCGGCCATGAGACCGTGCAGCAGGAGCTGTTGCAGGCATTGGATCTGGTGGTAAGGGAGCATCCCAGCAGCAGCCGTATAATCATGGGACGGAGCCTTTATGCAAAAGTTCCTGACCCCCAGGGGTACCTCAAGGGCGGTGCTGTGGCAGCAAGAGGGTTTTCAATGAGCCTCAGGCCCACAGCCCAGGGGCTGGCTCTTAACGTGGATTTTTCTGTCGTGGCCTTTCATCAGGTCATGCCAGTCCTTGAATATTTGCGTGATAATCGCAGATTGAACTTTCAAGAGAACAAGCCTCTGAATCTTAGAGAGCAGAAGGACGCTGAAAGTGCTCTCAGGGGGTTGAAGGTGACCGTCAATCATAGACGCACAAAGCAAAAGTTTACTGTGGGGAAACTCACTAAACAAACTACCAGAGAGCTCAACTTCGAGATCGGTGAAAATGGACAGCAGACAAAAAGCATTAGCCTTGTGGATTACTACAGGCAGCGTTATAATGTAGAAATTAGGTACAAACAGCTTCCTTGTTTGGACCTGAGCAAGCAGTCCGATAGACCCAACTATGTTCCGATGGAGTTCTGTGTAATTTGTGAAGGGCAGAGGTACCCCAAGGATCGTCTCAGTGCATATCAGGACAAAAATTTGCGGGGCATGGCTTGTCCCCCGGTGCAGCATAGGCTGCAGATAATCAATGAGATAATGTCAAAACCAGACGGACCTAGAGGGTAAGCTTCCATCGAATTACTTTACTTGTCAACCTTTTTCTAAAGTTTGGAATTAGCTACTTTAATTGAACTGGTTCAGTCATCTTCATGAAGATTAGCTTTTCTAATGAAGTCCCTCACTTACCATTATAAAAAGTCAGTTTTCCTTACAATGTGTAGATAATAATTTTGTTATTTTTAATACAATGTATTGATTGAATTATTGTTACCAAAATTAGTTTCCTTGATGACAGTGAGGTGCACACTCAAAACAGTAGATAAAATAATTAGGCAGCATTGCAGAAAAATTGCGACAATGCTTTCTTATGGAAACCTTTGATCTAAAATCTCTACTTAAACATTGCTCATTTGGGCTGGGTGATGGATAAGCCAAACTTTTAAGCTCCAATTCTCTTATAATAAAAAATATTTTTTTGGAGTTTTGGTTTATTTTCGTTTTCTTGTGGATGAATGGATTATAATTTTGAAAATTAACCAGAAGCTTCCTCCCTCATATTCTCACTAGAGTTTTTTTGACTGATAAGAGTGAAGTAGCATTGGAGACACCAGTCAAAAAATAGTGGAGAAAATTTGTGCTATATGTTGTCTCTAGGCTCGTTTCTTTGCAGGTCAATAATGAGTTGGTTTTTTCATTGCTAGAAAAATCGAACTCATTCGTGATAATGTTCTCTTGTGGAAAAACCTTAGATCCAAGATTTCCTGAACATTATTTTATTCCCAGGTTTTGATTTTTATTTCTGGTGGTCCTTGCAGTGGTCCGTTCCTTCCGCATTTTCAAATTGCAGTAGGCGCACAAATGACCCAAGTGACTGCACGGGTGCTAGACGCACCTCATCTGAGGCTGGGTGACCGTGGGCAAATTCAAAAAGTTATTCCACGGCCGGATGACAGGCAGTGGAACTTGCTCAAAAGCCATGTCTTCGACGGAAAACAGATTGAGAGATGGGGAATCATATATTTTTCATACCAGCAACCTGAAAGGCAGAGGGATGTGGTGTCGAACTTCTGCGGAACCATGGTGAACAGGTTCGAAAGCCTGGGCATCAAGATGGCACAAACACCTATGATCTCTCAAGCAGATTTTATGGGAAAGTTCGACAATGTGGCACAGCTACAGAGGACTCTTATGGACATCCAGAGACAAAGCAGAGGGCAACTGCAGATTTTGATATGCGCAATGGAGGAGAAGCATGTGGGCTACAAAATCCTTAAGCTCATCTGCGAGACAGAAATTGGCTTAGTAACGCAATGCTGTTTAATGGAGCATGTCAGAAAATGCGGAGACACAAAATTCAGTTCACAATATTTGGCCAATCTTGCTCTCAAAGTCAATGCCAAGGTAGGCGGTAGCAACGCAGCGCTGTTTTATAGCCTCTCTAATCAATTACCCCGCTTTGGTAATAATCACGTTGTGTATTTCGGAGCAGACGTGAATCATCCGGGCAAGCGAGACGAAAGAAGCCCGTCAATTGCAGCAGTTGTGATGAGCATCAACTGGCCATATTCCAACCGCTATGTGGTTAAAATCCGATGCCAGAAAAATCGTCAGGAATATATTTCAGAGCTGGGAGACATGTGCAAGGAGTTGTTAGACGATTATTTGAAGATCAACAGAAAGTTGCCCGAAAGGATTGTATTTTTCAGAGACGGGGTGAGCGAAGGACAGTTTGACATAGTTCTGAACTATGAGCTCGTAGCTTTGAAAGACGCATTCAAACGCTTTGGAGAAGCCTACAATCCCATTATTTCATTCATAGTAGCGCAGAAGCGGCATCACACAAGGCTGTTTCCCGCCGTGGGCCAACCGGCTACTAGATCGGGCAATGTCCCACCTGGCACAGTCGTGGATACGGTGATCGTGCACCCGAGGGAATTTGATTTCTATCTGTGCAGCCACTATGGTCTGCTGGGGACCAGCAAGCCAACGCATTATCACGTTCTCTGGGACGAAAATGCGTTCACGTCAGACGAGCTGCAGACGCTGATCAACAATCTGTGTTACACGTTTGCCAGGTGTACAAAGCCCGTCTCCCTCGCTCCTCCTGTTTATTACGCCGACTTGGCAGCTTACAGAGGGCGACTATATGTCGAAGGACTAACATCCTCTGACACGTCGTCCGCGTCATCGTCGTCGTCTTCAACTTCTATCACTATTCCGAAGATTAACGCTGGGGTCGAGAATTTCATGTTTTTTCTGTGAAAAGGCAAACGGTCGGTCAAATGAGTCCATTTTGGTTGAGACCTTTTTCAGGCAGTGAATAGTTTGTGGTACTTGTAAGTCCTTGTTTGCCCATTTCCAGAAGCTATAATTTTGTTTGTTAGATTTTTAAAATAAATTTTCAAAAAACCAGTTTTTGTGAGTTTTGTGGGGGGTGCGACGAGGAACCCCCATTCCGCCATGTTTTAAAATATTAATCTGATTTATATTTTGTCAAATCTCCAATTTAAAATATTTAATGAGTTTTATGTTTTATCAATTTTTTTATAATAGAAGAAATAAATTTGAGATGAGATTAGAAATTCTGTTATGTTATAATAATAGGATAGGGCAGTTCTTGTATTAAGAAATGATGATTTAATGCCATTTTCATATATTGAATTATATGGAACAAAAATTTGATTTTGAATGTATTTGAGGGGTGACCCGAGCTTCCCTGTACCGGATTTTGCTACAAGTTTCATTGCCGCCTACCATATATTCAAGGTTTCAGTCTCATAGATTACTTAATCTTGTGAAATGTTTCAAAATGCATTCATCTATACAATTTGATCAGTATATATTTAGGGTTTCAGTCTCATATACTCTTTAATCTTGTGGATGTCATTAAAATCAATAATTCATTCATACCTAATATTTTTCCGGTGCATTTCAAAAAATATATATGTTTTTTTATATATTTTTTCCGTGCATTTCGTAAAAAACAAAATTTTTTACCGTGCATTTCGAAAAATGAAAAAAATTAACTTATACGCAGGAGGAGTTAATGTCAACTTGCAGAATCTTTCATTACTGTTGAGAGACAACGCATTTATTCCATTACGTGGACGTGTACGGGTACGCGTACGCGGCGGTACCGTCGTGTTTGTAGCAGGTCCGGCAGTATTAACGATCGTTTTAGCCACGTCGAATTGTGTAATTGGTATCCTCCACGTTACGAACCACTAGCAATCGGATTCTGGGGGACCCGTTCAGGAAGATTCTTTTACCAGATCAAAATATTAAGGATGGCTTTAATCATTAGATTTATTTATGGGTTATAGTTCACGGCCGAGCAGTAATCATTTTGGGGCGGTCGATTTTGTGGATTAAAAATAATGGCATTTACTTTCACTTCTTTATACGTTAAATTTGACGTTTGACCTTGTCTGTCAGATAATTTTTTAATGAGTCTACTACACATGTTTGCCTTTTCCTCTTTTTGGAATAGCTCAATGTCAAGAACAAAAAACAGGTATATATGTATTTATTTAAAACCTATATACACTATTTTATTAGTCCGTCTAAAATTTCACCTTTGCATCTGATGCGGTTTAATTTTTCTTCGAGTGATCTGGTGAGAAAAAAAACCTTAAAACGGGATTACGGCCGTCAAATTTAACGACATCGCATCGAAAAGAAGGCATTCTCATCATGGCAAAGCTACGAGACTAGCTATCCATCATCTTCTCGGGCTATAAAATATAATCCTAAATTTAATCTGAGTTGTTTAATGTATCTTGATGACACTAGAAATGTACGCACACATGGATATACAGTCTTTAAATTAAATTAAGAGAAGAGATGGATAAGGAAAGGAATACCTGTGCTTCATTAATTTTATAAAAAGAGATGGCAGGGAAAGTAGTTAAAAAGGTTAAAAAGACTGCATAAGAATATTTAACAACCGACTAAAGAAATATGTAAAAAAATAAATTAAAATATATATACGTCCCTTTTCTCTAATCGACATTTATTGGCTTCCGTATGCTGGACATTTTAGCTTTTTGGTAAATCTGGCAACCCATACACCTTTAGTGGTTAGGGGTTAGTGGGGGACAATAAGAATTTCTTAGACTTTAATATTTGTTTATAATAATAATAATATAGTTTTTAAGGTTTATGATGTTAAGAAGTGTTTTGGTTATGGTTTGCAAAGAAATTTAGAGTATATGGGATCATCTTGTATTTTTATTGTGAGGAGGTATTTTACTTTTACGAATATGAGTGCAATCTTTACTTCTAGGATTTGAACCAAAGTGCAATCCTTATCCCTTGTAAGATTTGAACTTGTGATCCCCCTTCCAAAAGCACATGTCCTTTACTATTAAGCCAACTCAGGGACACAAAATAAAATAACAAATCAGATTTAGTTATCAATTTTTTTAATTGAAGAAATAAAATAAAAATTTGTAGAGGTTTGAAATGTATTTTGAATATTGGGAGTAAAATTTAATAGTAGAAAACAATATTCAATAATTATTAAAAGATGACTCAAAAACTTCCTACATTTTAAATTTGGGAATGTTAGGCACACATAATTTGTTTTAACAATTGTGTTTATTTGATCTAGGGCTTCAAAAACTTTTTTCAAAATTTCGTGCCTTTGCTCAAATCACTTGAAAAATGGACTTTTTCCCTAAATGGGCAACTAGATTTGAAAACTATAAGAAAAAAATAAATATGTTTTACAACATGTTACATTTAGTTTGATTCTTATTAGGGTCTTAAACGTTTATATGATATTGAAAACAACACTAGTAATTGCAATAATGTATCGATAAGGTAAATTAGTACAATGTAATGTGTACTAACATGACCTTTAGTACTACAATGAATACTTTAATGATTGCTTAATTCCTCTAAATGTTTGTAAAAACCCAATAGATAATTGTGAATAGTAAAAGGGATTCTCTAGCTTTCACTTTATTCATCTTGAATGGCTTAGATTGATCATAGATGCTTAAATGCAGTAAAATGGATTCTCTAGCTTTCACTTTATTCATCTTGAATGCCTTAGATTGATCATAGATGCTTAAATGCATTAGGGTGTTTGTATATTTATCGATGACTTGAATTTAAATTAGGACCTTATGATAGAAAAATATAGGATAAGGGTCACATGGGGCGAGGAATAGAATCGCATGGAATAACTCTTTCAACACTGTACATTGGGGCTTTGGAAATGTCTAAGTAGTGCATGCTTTGACAAGTAGCTTAAAATGTGATCAAACTTGGAGAGTGGAGAGGAGGAATATGAAAGATGGAGGGTGTTGTGTGAAGGTGCGGGGATCACTGAGAGTTGGTAAATGTGTCAATATTGTCCAATTTAAACTAAGAATCAACAAAACACAATCATCCTAGAAACATGCAATTTAATGGCTAATAAATGCTCGTGGGTCATTTTTAGGTGTCCACATTTTACCCCACTTTGATGTCTGTCCATATAGTGAAAGTAAAGGAAGACATGGCATAAATACAAAATTATGTGCCCTTAAATCCTCTAGATCAAATTCTATTGTACTTGTGAGTCATGCAAGAGCATTCTTTCTTTTTCTACACACATTGGGCAAGTGGCAATAACAATAATCTATTGAAATCTAGAAAAATTGAAATGATATAACTGATTTTACTAAAGGTGTGTATAATTCCCATGCGAGACTAAGTTCCTATGAACTCATGCTTAACGTTGCATACATTTTTAGTGACAAAAAAATCATCTTAAACCAAAAATTCGAGTACTACAATAAACAATGCTAAACAAGAACTTGAACACATCACCTTTATAAGAATAGGTCGCAATATCCGAGTACATCTCATTATGGGAGTAAATGAAGCTTAAATGGCCCTTTTTATAGGAGCGAAAGTTGGAGCATGGATAAGGTGATGAGTAGGCTATATACACCCTTTTAATATTTTGGGTGAACCTATGGAACACATCTAAAAAGTAAGGAATAAAATGATCATGTGTAAGATAAGATATAAAACCAACATGATGTTGAATATAGAAAAGTGTAATCTTGGAAGCATATATGATATGAATAATTTACCCCATGTGGGCCTATATAAATGCCCCATGTAGGCAATATATATGTGGGTGTAAGATGTAAGTAGTGTAGTATTGGTATTGTAAGAAATAGAAATATAAAGCACAAACGTGTTTTTTCCCCTAATAGATGCATGATATGAATCATGAGAACTTTGGCAAGTAATAAAAGCATTGTGCATGATATATATCATGGCACCATAAAACACATTAAACATGAGTAAGATAAGCATAACATGAGACTTGCCACATATATGACAAGACATGGAGCAACCACCTCATACATTGAAGTCATATGAGGGATGTAGAAGACACGCAAGACAATAAAAACACATCAAACACATAGTAGACACATAAAGCATTTAACACACACATAAAGCAATAAAGATATAATAAGCACGATACAAGAAAGTCAACTATGTGACCAAGCGCACACTAAACACTTGAGACATGAATATATAAAGTATAGGTAGAAGGAAAACACAATAAATTTGAATTTAAGTAGAATATATATTAGAAACATAGATACACGTCAAATAATAGAAAGCATGTCAAGCACATGAAAACACACAATATAACTAAAGACACCTAAGGTACATGAAATCATGTCAATCATGTAAATACACATGAGAACACCATAAATAGGACACATCCAAAAGATAAAGCTATACTAAATAAAACATATCATAGACAAGCCATACAATCAAATGAAAGCCCAATATGATAAAAATAATCAATGAAGATAGACGCTGAAGTGGAACCAAGTGTGTCCCATACTACCCCCAAAGTTTCCCTTGAACGAACATAAATTCTAAAAATAGAAACTGTTGCAATTTTCAAGGTGCCTGTGGACTTGGTCAAAATTGTAAAAACACTCAGAGTCAAACGTTGCTGAGGCTACATTAAAGGTCATAACAAAATACACCTTGCGCTGCAACTCAAGATGTCTCCTTCTACACCTTTTCCTCATCTTCTTCATCATCATCCACTACAAATATTTATGATTGCGTGGCTCGTTATTGTCTCTCTTGATATTCCTCAAA
The DNA here is from genome assembly GCA_037957365.1 of Torreya grandis. NCBI lineage: Eukaryota > Viridiplantae > Streptophyta > Pinopsida > Cupressales > Taxaceae > Torreya > Torreya grandis. Next base: position 5,641,607 of record JARHVA010000175.1, read on the forward strand.
CTTTTGTAATATCTTCTCCACTTTGTTGTGATCTAGACCTTCAGAGTGTTGGTAAGGAACTCAAGCTCTACTTATAGCTTTATCATTTGCTGGGGATCCGTTTGAAATTATTCAAATCTTTGTCCAGTCTATCAAAAGAATTATGAAAATGTACAAATCTGTGAATTGATTTGTAATTGAAGGATGAGGCAGGGTTGTTTTCCTGATCAAGTAATCACTTGAATGTTTCCTGTATATCTCCTAGGAGAATTAATTTCCCTTAATTTTCCAAGAATGAACATGGGAGATTTGCAATTATTTTATAGATATCATAGGTAAGATCAATTGCCAAAATTCTTGATTCCTTAAACTTGTGTAAGTATTATTATATTATTTTGATTTTGTACCTTGTCATCCCCAAAAATTTGACCTATTCCCCTAAGTCCTCTATTAAGACTCCCGCATCAACCAAAGTATCTTCATTTGGTCTTGTCAAGATATGCAATCGAAGTAGTTGTTATAGCTCCAAATTGCACCCTATAAGAGGGTGATTCAAGCCCTCTCAACTTGAAATATGCAATGGGATTGACCCTAGGCTATGGGTGACCTTCAACTGGGTAAAAAATATAGATTATGGGCTAGCTCCCAAAGTACAACACCTAAACTAACCAACTACACTATTTGCTTGACATGGAAAAGGGAGAAATGAATACTAAAACTAGCAATGTAACTTGAAGGTGATGCACCAAACATGAAGTCCTTAGCTTGTTGAATATGCACTATGAAACATTGGACTACAATTTGATTAGACCACTCTCAAATAGTCCCAAGCACACTAGTGTTTCAATATGAAGGTTAGGGAGATTGCAAAGGTATTAGGATAATCAACCAAGAAGTGCTAGTAGCAAACACTAATGGTTTATCAATTCTCTAACCAAGAAAACTAAGTAAAACACTTCATATGACCCATGAGAGGCACAACTTGCATAAGACATGAATATTAAGGACAAATGCAAGGAATATAACACTATCACAAAGCATTTATCAATACAACATACTCAAATTCATTATTTGCAAGAATGAGACAAAATATCTAGCTTGAATTCATTTCAATAGGCAAGTATAAGACTTAATTTTGGTAGGGCTTCACCATAACCAATGTGAGGATCCATTTTAAGGACAAAAATGACTTCTTATATAGAGAATTGTCGAGAGAGCGAGAGAGAGAGAGAGAGAGAGAGAGAGAGAGAGAGAGAGAGAGAGAGAGAGAGAGAGAGAGAGAGAGAGAGAGAGAGAGAGAGAGAGAGAGAGAGAGAACAATGATGAGTTTTTAGTCATCATGAAATCAATTACCCTCTTTAAGAAACCATAATACAATCATAGAAAACTCCCTTGAGACGTGTCAATCTGCTCTTCAAGTAACTCCATGAGGATGGCGAAGATGAGAGGAGAAAGCATTCATTGAGCATCTTTGAGGTTTTGGAGATATGCCACCTCAACACAATGAAGTTACATTTGTGAAACACTCCTCCCACTGTCATGAACATCTTGTCACCTTCCTCAATGACTGACATCTCAACTTGACACCTCCATAGTCCCTCTACACCAAAAGACACTCTCTTGATTAGGAAGTTAGCAAATTATTTGAAACTACCTTGGAGACTCTTGACACCTTTACTCTGACTTGAAAGATGGACATTATGCTTGAATAAGTTATGAAAACCTCTCTTGATTTGATATATCTCTTGGACACCTAACTTTCATACTCTTACTTGCATATCATGAGGTTTTCTTTCATTGATCAAGTAGGCCAACTAACAAACTAGGCCTAGTTGCTTGACACTTGTCACTTGGATGGCCACAGGCATTCAAAAACACTCCTTTCATAGGTGAGAAACATGTGTGTGAATTCCATTTGTCATCTGGTCTATCATGAAGACCTTAGGAGAATTCAAACTTGTTGTTCCTTAGTCATCTAGATGGCCACCTTACTTCACATTAGCCCATTGAGAATGACTTCAACACACAAACATATAAAGGTGATTACATAGATAAAAAACATGAATTTTAAGGTTTGAGAGGTTGAAAAACATAGTCATATACCCCTCATAATGGTTTCCATCCACTCACCCATCTTTACACCTCCTTAAAAACCTACAAAAATGTAGCATTTATCACTTCCATACAGGTGACTGTACAGAATAACTGTGATCAAAACCTTACAAGAGTGTTTAACATGTTCCAACTATCAAATAGGTAAATTCAATGCATTTGGATGCATTTTCTTCAAGATCTTTTCCATCGGGTTTCTATTAGGGTTTAAGAGAGGTTTAGGAAGGTTTAGGTTCTTAACAATAGTTCATAAAGGTTAGGCCCCCAACCTATGAACTAGTGCCACTAGTTTCTGGTATAAAAGGTCCCTCAACCTTTCCCACATGCTTGGAACTCCATGCAACTAACTTCATACAGTTATGAGTTCACAAAGATGCTTCTCGGGTGACCATGCATTCTGTGTAGTCCTAAAGCCATTTTAAGCCAAAATGGCCAATTCTAAGTTATCTTATGCAAACCAATGTCACTCTCACCTCTACAAATACCATAGGAACACTTCCATATTAGCTTTAGGTCCCCATTCAACCCTTTATTTCTTCTAACCTCAGTCTCTAAGTGATGATACTTTGAGGAGGGTATTAGGTTAGTAGGGCTAATGACTACGTTTCCTATGTTTTGCCCTTAAAGGGAGTGATTTAATCCCTTCACCACCTATGTGTGCATGTAATTCACTCTCTTGACCCCTTAGATTAATTATGTTGGCTTGGTTAAGCTGTTTGCTTCCTCCATAACATCTTACATAGTCCACTAACTAAACCTTAGGGTGCAACTATAGGTTATCATTAGAATTTAGGGACCCCTATAGGTGATCTTGTGCTATGAGCAATTGTGTTTCACATTCCTTTATGTTTCTTGAGGTCCTTAGAAATATTGCATACCAAAATGAAGTCAACTCTGCCTTGAGAACCCTAAACTTTTCTCTTGTTTCTCATGATTGGTTGTAGGTGGTGATTGCAAGGTTTTAGGACTTCTTTTTGACATTTGGCATTGCAAGTTTTGACTAAGGTCATCAAGACTCTAAGTGCATTGAATACCTATCCAACCATCAATGCCTCTTAGTCTATCAAGCTCCTCCAAATGTTGAGATTTTGCCTTTAGGGCTGATGTGTGAAAAGAAGCTCTTGAGCTCATCTAGTTCTTCTAGGCTTTCCTCATGAGATGCTACTGTGTGAGGCCAATTCCTTATTCATATATACTTAATGTAGTTTCCCCCTTTTCTGACAACTTTCATTACATCCCTTAACAGGTCCATCATCTTTTGTGTCACTGAAGATACTTCATCACCTAGATTGGGTAGGCTTGTAGGTGATGAAAACTGTGTGTACAATGGTTTAGGTTTAACTTGTCTTTTGTTATCTCAACAAGTAGATATTGAATCAATATTAGTATCAAACTCAATACCTTTATGCTTTGAACTCCACTCAACTTCTTCACAAGAATTCAAAACTCTAAAACTCCATCATTCTCTATCCTTATCCACTTAGGCTTGGTTGTAGGTAGTGATATCTCAGAGAGTTTTGAGTATTTAGTTGTCAACTTGAATTGACCAATGGTGCCATTTAATATTGAAGATAGTGGAACCTATTACAATTTCAAAACAATCAACTTGGTTATCTCACAAACCATTAACACTTCAATCCTTGAAGTGTCATTGCTCACTTTACACCCTACTTATAGATCTACTTCTTGAATCCTTGTATTTTTGGTTGGATTGTATCACTTTTTCCTTGATAACATTGAACTATCTCTTCAAAAAAATTCATATTATAAGTAGATATCAAGTTTTCACAAATTTGTTCTCGAAAATGTATAAGACTATGTGTACAGTGATTCATGCATAAGGATTTTATACATGAGAGTTGGAGACTCCTCATTTGCTCATATATTATTTGGTGATATTCAATGGAGTCATTAAAATTTGAATGAGTGTCAAAGAGTTCAATTTACACCTCCATATTATCAAGACACTCCTAATACAACCTTGGACTCATAAATGTTCACTTGTAGGCCTGCAGGCATGTGTGTGATTGAAATGCTTTATTGACCTTGTTTGAAGGTGTAATTGGATCATCACCATCATTATCTAAGACTCCCCATAGTTCAATGGTGTCTCCTTCATGCTGCCATGGATTTCTCATTACCGCTCAGACCTAACATTGATACTCAGACCTGGAGAAGGTTGTTAAAAAAACTGTACAAGCTTCCCAAATATCAAGACACTTAGAGGCTATAGAAAAGATTACATTACAAGGGAGAGATAATGAAATATATGAATTTGAGGGATATTACATGAATTATTAACCACCTTGGAACCTATGAGAGTGACAACAACTAAAACAAATCAAAACACTTGCAACATGAGTGACTAAACACCTTATACTTGAGACACTTTTTATCCTATTGAAGACACTTCATGGAGATGAGTTAGGTGATGATACCACCATGAAATAGATATATTTTACCTTTGAAAACATCCATCGAAACCATTCTTCTCCATGGAATTCTGAAGTGGAGAAAAAAATGTAAAATCAAACCCAGCTTGGATGGACAAGGCATAGTGACCTACTGTCACTCTTAACGATTGTTCTTAAAGGAGGGGAAATAAATCTAAAAACCAATGAAACTAATTTCAATCTTATTATGACCCATAACAATGACCAAATTTTTCGCTCCTAACTCTCTCTTTCTTGGCCATACCTTCCACTTTAATTTTGCCTTTTTGAGCTTGTGAAGGCAATGATGGAGGAGAGAGAATGTCTGAAGCAACTATTCGACCTAAAACTTGATAAAAAACATGAAAATAATATGAGGAATATAAAGGAACACTTTGAAACCATTTTAAACTTAAATGTGATCTTCCAAGGCTGTACAAGTGTCCAAAAGTGCTTGTAAAGTGGTATTTTGCTCATTTTAGGCATTGAACCTACAATTTTGTCAGTATTTGACTATACCTAAATATTATCTAACATTATGTATGTTTAATAACCTTATTAAAATGTTTTAATTTGAATATGAGATGTATAACTCCATAAAATAAGCCAAAAAGGTGACAAAATGACTTTTTAGCACATAAAGACATAATAAAATGTTAAAACATGATAATATGACCTTCAAGATTCATTAATATCCATTTATAATGACTCTAAACCATGTCACAAATTTTACCATACTTTAAACACCAAGACCTTATAAATGACCCCCAGGACTAAACAAGTCATATGAGACTAAACCTTGGGCAAAGCTAAAAAAGTACAAGTAGGACCATGTGAATACCATCAAGACCATAACAAGACATTTGTAATGTCACATACATGTTTGAATAATCTTATGAAAGTTTCAATCTATAGGGGATTAAATTTTTGACTTTGGAGTCAAAATTGGTTAACAAATTAGTGATTGATAGGGGTAGCATGCTTGCAATGTTGATAGATCAGTGGCCTTATCCTTTCTCATTGGGCAATGGAGTCACTCTGAAAATAAAAATTGACACCTACCTTAGAAAAAATTGAAACTGGACAAACAACAAACAAAACACCACACCAAACATGTGTCATGGACACTTAGAGGAAGGGAAGACACAAAAGAAACAAGGCAAACACTTGTGCATTAAGCACTTAAGGAACTAAAAACCTACTCTAATATGTACAAAAAGATAGAACCGACCTCAATAGCATGGATTAAAGTGTATCCCATTGACTGGGATACTCAATTCTTCTCCATTTACTCTTGCTAGTTGAAAAGAATTGGGCTCCTTGCAAGCAATGATGACATAATGTCCACTCCACAATACATCAATCTTGGTATGCTTATTAGACTTAGCTCTATTAGCATCCTAGTTCAAGACAAGATCCCCTTCTTGGTATGTTTTTGAGATAGCTCTCTTGTCAAAGTTCTCTTCACTTGTGCTTGGTGGCATTCCATGGTGTGCATAACACGATTCCTTACTTCCTCCAAGGCCATTAGTTCTGCCCATCTTATCTCCATAGGATCATTCTTCATCCTCTCAATCTGATGTGCCAACTCAAGAGCTAGTAACTCAAGTGAAATATGTAACTTATCTTCTCTCCCATAGAAAATCATATAAGGAGAGCTACCAATAACAACCTTGGGAGTGATCCTATCAGCCCATAGGGCTATATTTGGTTTAGTATGCCAAATCCTTTGATTGTCCTCTATAGTTCTCTTTATAATTCTAATCAAGTTCTTATTAGTGGAATTAACTATCCCATCACCTTGGGGATAATAATTAGAATAAGTACTCAAGTAGATGCCATATTTTAGAGTCTATTCCATTGTTCTTACTCCATTGAAAGTTATGGCATTATACAAAAATATTGTGGCAGGTACTCCAAACCTTGTTACTATGCTCTCATAAAAGTCAAGAACTAAGTTTCATTAGAATCCTTGATGTCCATTGCCTCTACCCACCTTGTGAAATAGTCCATAGATATAAGAACACATTTGTGACTAGTACTAGATGGAAGATTGATCATTCCAATGAAATCAAGCTCCCACTGCATGAATGGTTGTTCAACTTGAATTGGGTGATGAGGAAGGGTTGCAAGTATTTGTTTACCTACAAAGAGTGCACACTTTTGACACTTTCTAACCCAAGCATATGCATCCTTGAATAGGTTGGGCCAATAGTAACCAACCCTCATTATTTTTACAACTATAGTTCTAGGTACAAAATGACCTCCTCCTGGTCCATCATGGAAATGTTCTAAGAGCTTATAAACCTGATTTGTTTCTACACATTTGAGTATCATCCCATTGAGATCTTTCCTGAAAAGGACCCCATCCACAAGGATAACGAATTGCTTGCAATCTGAAGTATCTCCTTCTTGCTTGATCTAAACTCATATGACATTCACATGTTTGAATGAAACTCACCATTTCTTGTATAAAGAGATGAAGTAGCAAATTTATTAGGACCTTCTTGCAATGCTAACACCATCTCATATTCTTCTGTTCGGTCTGATGCTAGGTGCTCACACAACCCTCTTCCTTTTACTAGCTTAGTGGCCTTGATCTCAACATCATACTCCATTACTTTAGTTATCCATCCAACCCCTTTCTCATTGAAGTCCTTATTCAAGAGGAAGTTTCTTATTCTTGGATGGGTTACCATCACATGAATTTTGTTATTTGACACCATATGTCTGAATTTCTTAAGACTTATTATCACAACCAACACTTACTTCTCAACGTATGTATACCTTTCTTCATAGTCTTCTGTTCCTTGACTAAAAAATGATATATGTTGTTCAAGTCCTTCATTATTTTGTTACATCAACATAGAAGAGATGGTGTCAATGTTAGAAAAATCATACAAGAATAAATATTTAGAGAAATCAAGATTAGTGTGGGTGCTTGAGCAATAGCTTGCTTGATGGCCTCAAAACTAGTTTTTCCTTCTTTAGTATATTGGAATGCTTGATTTATCTTCAACATGGCTATTACAGGCTTTAAAACAGTGGAAAATATAGGTATGAACCTTATAACATAGTTAATCTTTCCAAGAAAACTTTTCAAAGCCTTCTTATGCTTGGGTAGTAACAAAGCTATAATGGCCTCAACCCTACCAGGATCAATAACAAGCCCATATTTAGAAACAATATGTCAAATTAACTTACCTTCATGAAAAATAAAGACACAATTATTTGAATTGATATAGACTCAATATTGTCTACATATTTCAAATATTAGCCTTAGATGCTTCAAGTGGTCACTAGCATTCTTGGAGAAGACTGTTATGTCATCAAGGTATATCAATACCATCTCATTGATCAAACATTGGAAAACCATATCCATATCTATTTAGAATGTATCACCTGTATTAGACAACCCAAATTAAAATCTCTTATAGGCATATGTCCCCCATTTGGTAGTGAAGACTATCTTATATTGATCTTCTTCTTTGACCAACACTTGGTTATACCCTGAATAGCCATCCAAGAGTGAGAAACATTGAGAACTGCTACTACCTGAAATATTTTATCCATGAAAGGTATAGGATAGTGGTCCTTCAATGAGACCCTATTAAAGTCTCCAAATACCACACATAACCTGATTTTTCCACTTTTATTTCTCATAGGAACAAGATTAACAATACATGAAGAGTGTTTGATAGGAAAAATGATCTTTAACTCTATCAACTTGGTGAGTTCCTTTCTCATGAGAACCTCCACCTTAGGATTGATTGGCCTTTGCCTTTTCCTTATAGGATTATTATTGGGACCAATTTCTATGGTGTGTTGATCTAATGAGGGATCAAACCCCTTGAGGTCATTATACTCCCAAGCAAAGATATCTACAAACTCTCTACATAGTTCAATGAATACTGCCTTTTCTTCTTGTGTACATACCTTCCCAAGCTTGAGTAATTTATCCTTGAAGATATCCACCCTTTCATGTTGTTTTTCCTTGGTGGATATGCTTACTTTATCTCTTCTCAATTTATCACCTTCATTGAATATACTCTCAAGAATAACCAATCCTTTAGGAAGCTTGTTTGACCTTAATTATAGAATTTGTTTTCCATATTGATGTTGCAACTTGGCCTAGTTTTTAAAAGAGAAATCAACTTATTGTTTTAGGAAACATGTTATTTTTTTTCACTTTCAAACACCTGCCAATTTACATCACCATCTAGTATGAAAGGCCTTACAACTACCATGATGCGTGATTACAATTTTGGGTTCTTAACATCATTGGGGATGTCAAATTGTGCTCCAACTAATGCCAACCTATCAACATGTTGATTCTCTTCCCTTGGGATTTATTTTATGTTAAAATATTAGAAGTCATCAATAAGATCACACACTCTATGCTTATATGACTTCAACAAAGTGTTCTTGGATGCACTCATACCTTTTACTTGGTGTACAACTAGTTCACTATATCCAATGGCTTAAACTTGTTTGATTCCTCTCTTCCTTTCCCATTTAAGCCCATGAATGAGAGATTCATAATCTACTACATTAGAAAAAAAATTAAACTAAAATCTAATAGTTGAGTAGTACCTTTCATTTGATGGAGAAACAAGCATCATTCTAGCACTTACTCCATTCTTTCTTCTTGAGCCATAAAAAAACAACTTCCATAACCATAATCATCATCATTAAGATGAGAAATAGAAGGTATGGTTTTACCTTCTTAATGTAAATAATAGACTCGAAGTCCAACGTCTTCAATCCCTCTATATGGATCAAACTCATGATTTTCTACCCCCCATTCATCAAGGTAGAGGTCTGAAATGTCTTCAAGAGGAACAACTCGTTCTTGATCCATAGGCCAACCTTCTTCATCAATAATGGTATGATTAACATTAGTTACATTTGGTTTTTATGGATCAATATAAAACCTTGAGACAGGTTCTAATATTATAGTAACTTTGGTGCCATATCTTATTCTAAAATCCATGTAGGACCAATATGATGATAAGTAACCACCTATATTTTCCATGAAGTCCCTTGACAAGCAAAGGGAAAAGTATGGTGGTAGATCAGCCACAACTACATCTTGAGAAATAGAGAAGTTAGGATAATCATGAAGAGTTAGATTCAAATCCTTGACAACACCAACTGTCTTAGTGGCTGATCCATCTAATTGCAACACACCTTTAGCATGAGGTTCATACTTGAGGCCTAGTTTATTTGTAATTTTCTTTGGCTTGAATAAGCTATTAGCCCCAATATATATCATGCAATTGTGTACCAAACAATCACCAATGATCACTGAAACATAGAATGGAGGAGGCTTGTTCACTTTACCTTGTTGTGGCTCACTAATCTGAGATGTGTTTGCATATACAATAGTACCTTTCCTTGCAACTTCTGATGATAGATTGAATTCAGATAGTTCTTCTTGATACATATCTCTTTGCCCTAGAATTGACAAAATATCCCACATAGGTATAATTACATGAATATTTTTTGTTTGTTCTACTATGTTAAGAGAAGAATCATCAATCCTTGGTTGTCCTTTATCATTCATAGTGTCACCTTAGACCTGCTTGTTTTGGTGTACAAAAGTACCTTTATCATTTTAATTTATTTGATATTATTGAGCCTTAAGAGGTAAATTAGGATATCTTACCCCTTGAGTCATGGATGGAAATGCATTTGAACCTTTTCAACTCTCTTGTATCTCTTCAATAGCTCTTCTTTTAGACCTAGTGTTGGTTGAAACTTAACTATCCACCACTCTACTTGAGTTTCCCACCTCGTTTTCTGCACAATAATACTCTTCTTATAAGTTAACAAGTATAGAACTTTATTGAACTTGCTCTTCAACAGTCATAACTTGATTAGAAACCTCATCTTGTGTCATGGAAGGAAAAGTTATTTCTTATGCCACACAAGTTTGATTGAATGTTCCATCTTGATTGGTAGATTGCTCATGAGGTTGATTCCATTGAGGAGGACATTTTTGCTCTTGCATTAGATTATTATGAGTGGGTACCAACGCTCTTGAATTAAATGCTGCATTTGGATTGAAACTTGTATATGGTCCAGTATTAGTGATAAGACCTTGTCCTTGAACATTTCCTTGAAAGGGTGGCCTTTTTGATTGATAGGGATAATGAGATTGATATTGATCTTGGTAAGGGATATGAAACTAATTTTTTTGCCTTTCCATTTCCATGAATTTGTTTTCAATATTATTAATAAGTCCTTCCACATAATTTGTCTCACTTGCTTGACTAGGGGAAGCCAATTCATGACTAGTTACGGTAGGAATTGGGGCAAGAGATGGGATACGGGGTTAAGAGGTATTGGAGTAAGTTTTATAGCTTGGATCAAGTTGTTCTCAGCTAGTATAATAATGTCACATGTATTTGGTAAAGTATTCCCACCCATGGATTGAATCATAACCACAATATCACTATTCAATGCCTTGAGATAATAAAGAAAAGCATAGTTTGGAGTTGGTCTTAAAGAATTGGAATTCTATCCGATGTCTTTTGGAACCTAGCATTGAAATCTTGCATGATTTCTAGGGGGGCTCTTTTTATGGTAGTCAATTGTTCGGCCAAGGACAAATGATCACTTTCTCAACTTCTCTCCTAAGTCATCCCATGAGTCAATTTAATTAGGAGCTAAGGTCTTATACCACTCCAAAGCTTTGCCTTAGAAAATAATTGTTAACAATCTGATTACCACATTCTCTTGTGTGATGTTGTGGATGTTACAAAAGTTTTCCATATCTCTAATGTGTTTAATTGGAGTAAGAGATGTCTCTCCTTTAAAATAAGGCACACTCTTTAGGATAGCCATGCGTATATCATCATATTGTTGAAGATTCAAAAGAGAATCATCATTAAAGGTAAAAAAATACATATTTATATCCATGTTATCAGCTTTAAGAGAACTTGGATAATATGGAATAAAGAGCCTCCTTCTAAGTGACTTGGTGTATGGGAGATTATGAGGAAGTCTATTTTTTTATATGAATGCAAAGGTAATTAAAGAAATTAAAAGGGAATACCTCTCACTTTTGACCTTGTTGTAGTCACTTTTGGCATGAAAGTTGGCTCACTAGTCAATAACTAGGAGTTTAAAACCTTTTAGAGTCATCAAATGCTGCATGAAGAAGGCTGCTACTACTACAATAGTGCCAAGACCAACATCTATCTTGGATAACCTATTTTATTTTGAGTCCCATTGGGTGTGCTAGAACTATTATAGCTCAAAATTTCACACTATGAGAGGGTGATTCAAGCCTTGTCAAATTGAACTATGTTATGGGATTGACTCTAGGCTATGGGTGACCTTCAACTGGCTCAAAACTCTACATTTTGGGCTAGCTCCCAAAGTACAACACCTAAACTAACTACACTATTTTATTGACATGGAAAAGGGAGAAATGAATACTAAAACTAGTAAATTAACTTGAAGGTGATGCACCAAACATGAAGTCCTCATCTTGTTGAAGATGCACTATGAAACAATGGACTATAATCTGATTATACTACTCTCAAATAGTCCCAATCACACTAGTGTTTCAATATGAAGGTTAAGGAGATTGAAAAGGTATTATGATAATCAACCAAGAGGTGCTAGTAGCAAAAACTCATGGTGTATCAATTCTCTAACCAAAAAAACTAAGTAAAATACTTCATATGACCTGTGAGAGGCACAACTCGCATAAGGCATGAACATAAAGGGTAAATACAAGGAATATAACACTATCACTAAGCATTCATCAATACAACATACTCAAATTCACTATTTGTAAGAATGAGATAGAATATCTAGCTTGAATTCATTTCAATAGGCAAGTACAAGACTTAATTTTGGTAGGGCTTTACCATAACCAATGCGAGGATCCATTACAAGGCTAACAATGACTGCTTATATAAAGAATTATCAAAAGAGAGAGAGATGTGGATGTAGGAGAGAGCAATTATGAGTTTTCATTCATCATGAAATCAATTACCCTATTTAATAAATCAAAATAAAATCACAAAAACTCTCTTGAGACATGTGTCAATCTGCTCTTCAAGTAACTCCATGAGGTTGGCAAAGATGTGTTGAGTTGTAGAGCTAAAAGCTTCACCAATGAGCCAATGTGGAGGTTGCTGGGCTTACACAGTAACCGACATCAGTCGGCATCGGTCAGAACCAATCGACATCGGTTAGGGGTCGGCCGACATCGGTCATCTTCAGACTGACACTGACTTCTGTGTGTTTTCAGATGTTTATAAATTTTTTATTTTTAGGAGAACAATTAGTTTGCATGTAAAGACTAAAATTAGTCTTGAGTCTATTTTTCTAATTATTGTTTGCTTTCAATTCTATTTAAGAGACCCATGGGGTAGTATTGTAATAAAAAAGGGAGAACAATTCAGTAATTGAGTTGGTTGTAATTGATTGAAAGAGAGAGAGAACTCTTGAGAGAGAACTACTGTACATTTGAGAGGTGTGAGGAGAAAGAAATTTTTTCATTGTATTTCCTTTTGGAAGATTTTAATACAACTTTGGTTGTTTCTCGTATCTCCTATTATTTGTTGTTTCTGATTTCTAGTTACTTATTACTTTTGGTTTCAATTCCATGTGTTGTTGCTTATACAAAAGTAATCAATTGTACTCTAAGATCTTGACAACTGGTATCAGAGCTCTAAACACTAACAACTGGTATCAGAGCGTGTTAGTTTTTTTTGATTATAGAATTCAATCACAGGGGTTTCTGATTGAGTGGGAGCAAAGCAATGACAGAAAAAAATAAATTAAGAATGAAAAAATTTAATGGCAAAAATTATCAATTATGGAGGATGCAGATTGAAGATTATCTGTATCAAAAAGATCTATATTTACCATTGGGTGGAGTTTCAAGGAAGCCCATAGCTATGAAAGATGAAGAATGGAATGTTCTTGATAGAAAGGCTCTTGGATCTATAAGGTTGAGCATGGAAGCTTCTGTGTTTTCCAACTTATCACAGGCAAAGACAACAGTAGAGTTAATGAATACTTTGGAAAATTTATATGAAAAACCCTCAGCTTCGAATAAGGTATATCTTATGAAGCAATTATTTAATTTAGAAATGCAGGAAGGTGGATCTGTATATAGTCATCTTAATGATTTTCACATAATAGTAAATCAGTTAAATTCAGTCAAAATAGTTTTTGATGATAAAATTAAGGCTCTCTTAATCTTATGATCTTTACTTGAAAGTTGGCATAGTTTGGTAATGACAGTTAGTAATACTACATCTGCTTCAAATATCTTGAAAGTTGATGATGTTGTTAGTGTAATCTTGAATGAAAAAATTTGCAAAAAAAGCACAGGAGAAACATCAGGTAATGCTTTAAGTGTTGAAAATAGGGGAAGGCAAAGAGAGAAGGGCAAGCAAGAAAAATCAAGGTCAAAGATGGGAAGAAGATCCAAATCCAGAAATGGAAGAATAACCTATTGGAATTGTGGAAAAAAAAGGCATGCAAAGAAAGATTGTTGGTTGAAGGATAACAAAGAAAATCGGCATGAAGATAATAAAGAAGCAAAAGTTGCAGGTATTGTTGCACATGATGCTCTTATATTTTCTTTAGATAATAAAGTAAAATAATGGGTTTTAAATTCTGGTGCCTCTTTTCATGCAACCCCAAATAGAGATTTTTTCAATGATTATGTTTATGGAGATTTTAAAAAAGTTTATTTAGGGGATGATGAGCCTTGTAAAATTGTTGGCAAAGAAAAAGTGCAGCTGAAATTGCAGAATGGCAACACATGGGTGTTGAAGGATGTCATGCATGTACCCATCCTGAAGAGGAATCTGATTTTTACAAAAAAATTGAGTGATGAGGGTTGCACAGTAACTTTCACAGCTGAATCTTAAAAAGTTTTCAAGGGTGCACTTGTATTAGCAAAAGGTAAGAGAGTAGGTACACTTTATCTATCTACTTATATTACTGATTATTCTCTTTCTGTTTTATCTACTTCAGATGTAGATGCAAAGTTGTGGCACTGTAGGCTTGGTCACATGAGTGAGAAGGGAATGAATGTTCTTAAGTCAAAAGGTAAGCTTTCAGATTTGAAAAACATAGATATAAATTTTTATGAGCATTGTATTTTTGAGAAACAGAAGAAAGTGAGGTTTCTCAAAACTAGGTCAACAAAGAAGAAGCACAAGTTGAAGCTTGTTCACACATACGTGTGGGGACCAGCTCAGATAGCTTCTATTGGAGGATCACAATATTATATTTCTTTCATTGATGATGCTACAAGAAATGTATGGGTTTATTGCATAAAAAAAAATTTGATATTTTTGACACATTTAAAAAATAGAAAGCTTTGGTTGAGAATGAAACAGGTTTGAGATTGAAGTGACTTAGATCTGACAATGGTGGTGAGTACTGCAGCAATAAATTTAACAGTTACTGTTATATGAATGGAATACATAGGGAAAGGGCGGTTCCAAAGACACCTCAACAAAATAGAGTTGCTGAAAAGATGAATAGAACAATAATGGAGCGTGTACGAAGTATGAGGTTGCATGTTGGTTTAACCTTACAGTTTTGGGTAGAAGCTGTAGATACTACGGTTTATCTGATTAATAGAAGACCTTTTACTACACTTGATGGTGGAATTTCAGAAGAAGCTTGGACAAGTAAAAAGGTAGATCTTTCATTTCTCAAAGTTTTTGGTTCTGAAGCTTTTGTGCACATTGATAAAGAAAATAAAAAGAAGCTGGATGCTAAATCTATGAGATGCACTTTCATTGGTTATGGTTTTAGAGATTTCGGATTCCAGTTGTAGAATTTAGAAACTAACAAAATTATTAGAAGCCGTGATGTAGTTTTCAATGAGAAGGTGATGTACAGTGATCAGCGCAAGAGGCTAAATAATTTTAAGCATGGCAATCTTGATTTGGAAGAGGTTATGATCCAAAATGAGCTCATGGGTAAAAATCATCACTCATAGAAAAATACAGAGACCGACGTCGATCAGGTGGAAATCGATGTTGGTCAGGTGGAGACCGACGGTTGTTAGATAGAAATCAGCGTCGATCAAGAGGAATCGACATCGATCGGGTGCAGACTGACATCGATCAGAGATGACCGGGATCGATCACTGTTAGAAAAAAATTTAGGCAAATAATAAGCTGTAAATGAGTCTCAAACGCCTATAAGGAGGTCTAAAAGAGTAAGTAAACCTCCAATTCATTATTCCCCTTCTTTATACTACTTGTTGCTCACTGATGGTGGATAAACAAAAAGTTTTGATGAGGCAATGCAGGTAGAATCCAAAAAATACTGAGAGCATGGCATGAATGAGGAAATTGATTCCTTGAAAGAGAACTATACGTGGGATTTGGTTGAGTTGCTAGCCGAAAAGAAAGCACTGAAAAACAAATGGGTATACAAGTTAAAGGAAGGAGAGAATGGATAAATGAGACATAAGGCCAAGTTGGTAATAAAAGGGATTTACACAAAAATTAGGTATTGATTTTGGTAAATTTTTTTCTCCTGTAGTAAAGATGACTTCTATTTAGACTGTATTGTCTTTAGTTGCTATTGAAGATTTGCATCTTGAGCAGCTTGATGTTAAGACAACATTTATTCATGGAGATTTGGATGAAGAGATATATATGGATCAGTCGGAAGGTTTTGAGGTCAAAGGTAAGGAGAAACTTGTGTGCAGGTTGAAGAAAAGATTATATGGTCTTAAGCAAGCTCTAAGACAATGGTATTTGAGGTTTGACAAGTTTATGACAGAGCATGGCTTTAGTAAATGTCAATCTGACCATTGTGTTTATTTTAACAGATTGAATAATGGTAGTTATATTATTCTATTATTGTATGTAAATGATATGCTTGTTGCAGGTTCACACATGTAGAAAATTACTGAACTTAAGGTAAAATTAGTTCACACATTTGCCATGAAAGATTTAGGAGCAACAAAGAAAATCCTTGGCATGAGTATTAAGAGAGACAGAAAAAATCACAGTTTGATTTGGTCTCAAGAGAATTATGTGAATAAAGTGTTGGAAAGGTTCAATATTGAGGATGCAAAACCGGTAAGCACACCTATGGCTGGACACTTCAAGTTGAGCAAAGAACAATGTCCTAAATCACATGATGAGGTTGAGTACATGAGTAGAGTTCCATATGCTTCAGAAGTTGGGAGCTTGATGTATGCAGTGGTATGTACTAGCCCTGATATTGCTCAAGTAGTGGGAGTTGTCAGCAAGTTTATGACCAATCCAAGAAAGGAACACTGGAAATCAGTTTAGTGGATTCTTAGATATCTGAAAGGGACCAGCAGTAGGCATTTATGATATGGAGGGTTAAACACTTCTCTACATGGGTATGTAGATTCGGATATGGCAGGTGACTTAGATGGTAGGAGAAGCACCATAGAATATGTGTTCACTATTGGTGGAATGATGGTTAGCTAGATTTCAAAGTTGTAGAAGGTTGTTGCCTTGTCTACTACAGAGGCAGAATATATTGTAGTCACAGAGGCTAGCAAGGAAATGATTTGGATGACTCGATTCATAGAAGAGTTGGAAAAGGAGCAAGAGAGGTGCAAATTATACAGTGATAGTCAAAGTCCAATTCATTTGGCAAAGAATTCAGCGTTTCATTCAAAAACCAAACATATACAGCTTAGGTACCACTTCATTAGACAGGTATTAGAGGATGGACAGTTGAAGCTGGAAAAGATCCATATGGATAAGAACCCTACTAATATGTTAACAAAGCCAATAACAAAGGAGAAGTTGAATCTTCATTCAACTTTTGTTGGTCTTCAAGATTGAACTTGAAGAGGGAGAAACAAGCTAGAGATGTTTAGAGGATGTTGCTATACAGGTACAGGTGTAGCTATTTATCTTCAAGTGGGAGATTATTGAGTTGTGGAGCTAAAAGCTTCACAAATGAGCTAATGTGGAGGTTGCTGGTCTTACAAAGTAATCGACATCGGTCAGAACCAATCGACATCGGTTAGGGGTCGACCGACATCGGTCGGTATCGGTCAGAACCAATCGACATCGGTTAGGGGTCGATCGGCATTGGTCATCTTCAGACCGGCACCAAATTCTGTGTGTTTCTAGACGTTTTCAGATTTTCTATTTTTAGGAGAATAGCTAGTTTTCATGTAAAGACTAAAATTAGTCTTGAGTCTATTTTTCTAATTATTGTTTGCTTTCAATTCTATTTAAGAGACCCATGGGGCAGTATTGTAATAAAAAAGGGGGAACAATTCAGTAATTGAGTTGGTTGTAATTGATTGAGAGAGAGAGAGAGAGAACTCTTGAGGGAGAATTACTGTACATCTGAGAGGTGTGAGGAGAGAGAGATTTCTTCATTGTATTTCCTTCTGAAAGAGTTTAATACAGCTTTGGTTGTTTCTCATATCTCCTATTATTTGTTGCTTCTGATTTCTAATTACTTATTACTTTTGGTTTTAATTCCATATTTAGTTTCTTATACAAAAGTAATCAATTGTACTCTAAGATCCTTACAACTGGTATCAGAGCTCTAAACACTGACAACTGGTATCAGAGCTCTAAACACTAACAAGATGAGAGGAGAAAGCACTCATTGAGCATCTTTGAGGTTTTGGAGATCTTCCACCTCAACATAATGGAGTTACATTTGTGAAACATTCCTCTAACTATCACGATCATCTTGTCACCTTCCTCAATGACTGGCATCTCATCTTGACACCTCCATACTCCCTCTACACCAAAAGACACTTTCTTGATTAGGGAGTTAGCAAATTGTTTAAAACTACCTTGGAGACTCTTGACACCTTTTATCTAACTTGAAAGGTGGAAATTATGCTTGAATAAGTTATCAAAACCTTCCTTGCACTGATATATCTCTTAGACACATGCCTTTCATACTCTCACTTGCATATCATGAGGTTCTCTTTCATTGATCAAGTAGGCCAACTAGCAAACTAGGCCTAGTTACTTGACACTTGTCACTTGAATGGCCATAAGAATTTAAGAACACTCATTTAATAGGTGAGAAACATGTGTGTGAAGTCCATTTTCCTTTGGTCTATCAGGAAGACCTTAGGAGAATTCAAACTTGTTGTTTCTTGCTTATCTAGATGGCCACCTTACTTCACATTAGCCCATTGAGACTGTCTTCAACACATAGAGCTATAAATGTGATTCCATGGATAAAAAATATGAATTTTAAGGTTTAAGACGTTGAAAAACATACTCATATACCCCCCATAATGGTTTTCATCTACTCACCCATCTTTACACCTTCTTTCTCCTTAGAAACCTATAAAATTGTAGCATTTATCACTTCTGTATAAGTGACAGTAAGGAATAATTGTGTGATCAGGGCCTTAAAAGAGTTTTCAAAATGTTCTAAGTATCAAATAGGAAAATTCAATACATTTTTATGCATTTTATTCAAGATCTCCTTCATCGGGTTTCTATTAGAGTTTAAGAGAGGTTTAGGGAGGTTTAGATTATTAGCAATAGTTCATAAAGGTTAGGCCCCCAACCTATGAACTAATGCCACTAGTTTATGGTATACAAGGTCCCTCAACCTTTCCCACATGATTGGAACTCCATGTAACTTTTCCATATAGTTATGATTTCACAAAGATGCTTTCCTAAAGCCATTTTAGGCTAAAAAGGCCGATTTTAATTTATTTTCTATAAACCAATGTCACTCTCACCTCTAAAAATTCCATAGAAACACTTCCATATTGGCTTTAGGTCCCCATTCAGCTTTTTATTGCTTTTGACCTCAGTCTCTATGTGATGATACTTTGAGGAAGGTATTAGGCTAGTAGGCCTAATGATTGTGTTTCATGTGTTTTTCCATTAAAGGGAGTGATCTAATCACTTGGTCACATCTATGTGAATTAATTTCACTCTCTTGACCCCTTAGATCACTTATGTTATCTTTGTTAATCCATTTACTTCCTCCATAACACCTTACATAGTCTGCTAACTAAACCTCAGGGTGCAACTATAGGTTATCATTATAATTTAGAGACCTATGTAGGTGATCTTGTGATCTAAGCAGTTATGTTTCACATTCCTTTATGTTCTCTGAGGTACTTATAAACATTTCATACCAAAATAAAGTCAACTCTGCCTTGACAACCCTGAACTTGTCTATTGTTCCTCATGACTAGTTGTAGGTGGTGATTGCAAGGTTTTAGGACTTCTTTTTTGACATTGAAAATTTTGAGTAAGGTCATCAAGACTATGAGTGCACTAAATACTTATCCAACCATCAATGACTCTTAGTCTATCAACCTCCTCCAAATATTGAGATGTTGCCTTTAGGTCTAATGTGTAAAAAGAAGCTCTTGAGCTCATCTAGGCTTTTTAGTATTTCCTCATGAGATGATACTGTGTGAGGCAAATTCCTTATTCAGATATACTAAGGTAGTTTTTCAATTTTATGACAACTTTCATTACATTCCTTAACAATTCCTTCATATTTTGTGTCACTGAAGATACTTCATCACCTAGACTGGGTAGGCCTGTAGGTGATGAGGATTGTGTGTACAGTGGTTTAGGTTTAACTTATATTTTGTTATCTCAATAGGAAGATATTGGATCAATCTTAGTATCAAACTTAGGACATTTATGCTTTGAACTCCACTCAACTTCTTCACAAGACTTCAATACTCTAAAACTCCATTATTCTCTATCCTCATCCACTTAGGCTTGGCTACAAGTAGTGATCTCTTTGAGAGTTTTGAGTATCTAGTTGTCAAATTAAATTGACCAATGGTGATATTTAATACTAAAGATATTTGAACCTATTACAATTTCAAAAAATTCAAATTGGTTCTCTCATAAACCATTAACACCTTCAATCCTTGAAGTGTCCTTACTCACTTTACACCCTACCTATAGGTCTACTTCTTGAATTTAGATCTACTTTTAGACTCCTTGTACTTATGTATTGTATCACCTTTTCTTTGAGAACCTTTAATTATCTCTTCAAAATTCTAAATATTCTAGGTAGATATCAAGTGTTCACAAATTTATTCTTGAAGATATATAGGACTGTGTGTACAATGATTCATGCATAAGGATTTTATACATGAGAGTTAGAGACTTCTCATTTTCTCATATATTCTTTGGTAATATTCATTGGAGTTAGTCAGATTTTAATGAGTGTCAAAGAGTTCAAGGTACACCTCCATATTGTCAAGACACTCTTAACATATACTTGGACTCATGAATGTCCACTTGTAGGCCTTCAGGCATGTGTGTGACTAAAATGCTTTATTGACCTTGTTTGAAGCTGTAATTGGATCATGACCATCATTATCTAATACTCTAAATAGTTCAATGGTGTCTCCTTAATGATGCCATGGATTTCTCATTACCACTCAGACCTAACATTGATACTCAGACCTAGAGAAGGTTGTTTAATGTGATGAACCTCCTACAGGAATTTACCTCTTACAACAGATTTAATCAAAATATGCCAAAATAAAATAACTCTTACCAATAACAGAAACACAGAAAGCTTATATTGATTGCAGGCCTCTTCGAGGGGGCAACCTCCTTTGAGCAAGCTCAATACAATGAATTTGTGGATGCCTTTATTCGGCCTTAACACTTACTTATATACTAACTCTATTCTAACAACTACTACTTCCCCTTGTATGTGGGATAATTCGAATAAGCTCTAAGGGACAACTTACAAAGCATATGCGTCCATAGCAATTAAGCACGGGTTCCTAACATCCCCTCCCTCTTAAAAAAAAGCTTTGCCCTCAAAGCTTCAAATGTGGGAATTGTTGTTGAATCTGGAAGAGTGGTTCCCATGTTGCATCTTCTGGTTGCATGCCGTGCCATTGGATTAAGACCTCTGTGATGGAGCGGGATCGAAGTTGGCGGGTGCGCCTGTCCAAGATTGCTTCGGGCTCGAGAAGGATGGAGCCTTCGTTATCAAGTGCTGGTAAAGCTGTCTGCACTCAGATGTTGGATCCAAGAACTTGTTTCAAACATGAGACATGAAAGACGGGGTGAACTTGGGAGGAAGGTGGAAGCTCTAACTTGTAAGCAACTGACCCAATCTTTTGAAGAACCTTATATGGCCCATAAAACTTTGGAGCAAGCTTTTGGTGCCCTTTTTGTTTTAGTGATGATTGCTTGTATGGCTGTAGACGAAGAAAGACCATATCACCAGGTTGAAAGGTACGCTCAGAGCGGTGTTGATCAGCTTGCTGCTTCATTCAGTTTTGGGCCATGTGGAGATTGTTTCGCAAGGTGCGGAGAATCTGATCCCGATTTCAGAGAGTAGTGTCAACTGCCTGAACTGGTGAGCTACCAGGATGATATGGAAGAAGTGGTGGCGGTGCTTGACCATAAACTGCCTCATAGGGAGTCATTTTGGTGGAAGTGTGGTATGAGGTATTGTACCACCATTCAGCTAGGGGAAGCCACTTGGCCCATTAATGTTGTTGTTCTGAAGCAAAACAACGAAGGAAGGTCTCCAAGCATTTGTTGATGATTTCTGTCTGGCCATCTGTTTGTGGGTGGTACCTAGAGCTCATTTTCAATTGTGTGCCTGTGCGACGAAATAGTTCCGTCCAAAAATGGCTAGTGAAAGTGGCATCACGATCTGAGACAATTGAAGAAGGAATGCCATGAAGACGGAAGATCTGATCCAAGAAAACCTGTGCAACTGTGGACGCGGTGTATGGGTGGCTGAGTGCACAAAAATGACTATATTTGGAGAGGCGATCGACAACAACTAGGATCACTGTCTTTCCCCCAAATTTAGGGAGGCCCTCAATGAAATCCATGGAAATATCTGTCCAGATCCTAGTAGGAATGGGCAAGGGCACGAGCAAACCAGGAGTCAATGTGGTTTCACCTTTGTGTCGTTGGCAGGTTTCACATTCAGCCACCATCTGTTTAATTTTGGTTTTCATGCCTTTCCAAAAGAAGTGTCGACGTGCCCGCTCATAGGTTTTGAGAAACCCTGAGTGCCCTGCTGAGGGGGAAGCATGAATTTCATAGAAGATAGCCTGATGTAGGTCTGAAATTTGGGGAAGCACCAAACGACCCTTGTATCGCAGAGAAGCACCATCCCATGAATAATGTGGTATGGCAGAGGGGTCAGTGGTCAATTGATGAATGATGTGGCATAAGGATGGATCATTTACATACCCTTGTTGGACAAATTCCAACCATTTAGGAATGGGCATGGAGATGGCAGAGAGGGAAGGGTGGTCCTCGAAGGTTCTTGAGAGAGCATCAGCCACAACATTGTCTTTTCCCTTCTTATAGGTGATCTCATAGTCATAGCCCATGAGTTTGCTGACCCACTTCTGCTGAGCTGGGGATGAGACCCGCTGTTCCAAGAAATATTTCAAACTCTGATGATCAGTTTTGATGCAAAAATGGTTTCCCAGTAAGTAGGGTCTCCATTTTTGTACTGCATGTAAAATTGCCATCATTTCCTTTTCATATGTAGACAAAGCTAAATTGCGGCCAGAAAGGGCTTTGCTGGTGAAGGCAATTGGTCGGCCCTCTTGGAGAAGAACAGCACCCAAGCCAATGCCACTGGCATCACTTTCGATGGTGAAAGTTTTGCTGAAGTCTGGCAGTGCCAAAACTGGTGTACTACACATAGCCTGTTTGAGTTGGATGAATGCCTGATCAGCTGTTGCACCCTAGGTGAAAGCATCCTTCTTCAATAAGGAAGTCAAAGGAGCCGTGATCTTTCCATAATCTTTGACGAACTTGCGATAGTATCCTGTCAGGCCTAAGAAACCACGAAGGCTCTTGAGGGTGGTTGGTTGAGGCCAATTCTGCATAGCACTGATTTTTTTTGGGTCCACGCGAACCCCATTGGCTGAAACAATGTGCCCCAAATAGTCAATTTCCTCTTGAGCGAATGAACACTTGGATTGCTTGGCACATAATTGATTGTCGGCTAACAACTGTAATGCCTTGTCAAGATGTTGGAGATGCTCGGCCCATGTGCGGCTGTAAACCAAAATGTCATCAAAGAAAACTAAAATAAATTGACGGAGAAAAGGCCGAAAGATTTTATTCATGAGTGCTTGAAAAGTGGAAGGGGCATTTGTAAGGCCAAATGGCATGACAAGGAACTCATAGTGACCTTCATGTGTACGGAAGGCTGTCTTGGGAATGTCATCAGGATGCACTCGAATTTGATGATAGCCAGAACGCAGATCCAACTTGGAGAAGAATTTGGCCCCATGGAGCTCATCAAGAAGCTCATCAATGACAGGAATTGGGAATTTATCCTTGATAGTGAGGTGGTTAAGGGCTCGAAAGTCTATGCAAAGGCACCACGACCCATCTTTTTTATGGACAAGAAGCACTGGGGAGGAATATGGGCTGGTGCTGGGGCGGATAACGCCAGACTTGAGGAGTTCCCGGACTAAGTTCTCAATTTCCGTCTTTTGCAGATGGGGGTAACGATATGGCCGAATGTTGGGTGGAATGCTTCCTGGAAGGAGAGGAATGCGGTGATCTTTAGGGCGTGAAGGGGGTAGCCCTACTGGTTCTAAAAAAATGGTTACATGCTTGTCGAGTATGGCTTGTAAGTCTATAGGGTGGTTAGAAGCAGCAGAGGGCTGGAGTTGAATGGAATGCAATTGTGCAATGACCCCATGTGAGCCTTTTTTCAAAAGTTTTTCCATGCGATGAGAACTGATGATGCTAGCAGATCTTGGTAATAACCCTTTTAAGGTGTGCTTCTGACCATTATCTGTGAACTGCATCCAAAGCTCAGAGAAGTCCCATAAAATAGGTCCTAATGTGCGAAGCCATTGTGCCCCTAAAACCACATCACACCCACCTAAGGGTAGGGCAAACATATCAGAGCGACAATTATAATCGCCGATTGCAAGACGCACATTTCGACACTTCCCTTTACATGGCAATGTGCCCCCATTAGCAATCATGACTTCAAAGCTAGAACAAGGGTATATAAAGCAGTCTGCTGCCTTAGCAATGCGAGGATCAATGAAATTGTGAGTACTGCCCGAGTCAATGAGAATTGTGAGAGGGATCTTTTTGAAGCACCCTTTGACCTTCATGGTTTGGGGAGTAGTGACACCTGCTAGTGCATGTACTGAGATCTCAGGTTGAGTCTCTTGAACCATTGGGTCCTCTTCAGTGCCGGGTTCATCTTGAGCATCTTGAAATTCTGGAATATCAATCTCGCTGTCTTGTTCTGGTGGTGACTCCACATCTAGCAAGTAAAGTTTTTGTTGGATGCACCTGTGACCCTTAACCCATTTGTCATCACAGTTGTAACATAATCCTTTTTCTTTACGAGCCCACATCTCTGTCTCAGTCAGGGGCTTGATTGGTGTGGTTATGGTTGTCCGCTGATTCACTGTGTTCTTGGCTGGTAAAAAGGTGGGAGGTCGACGCTGTGTGGAGAGTTTATCTTCTGCTAACTTAGCCAGACCCAAAGCATCCATCATATTTTCAGGTCGAAACATTTTTACCTCTGAGCGGATCGGCTCTCTAAGGCCACTAACAAAGCAACTTTTGAAGAAGTCATCTGACAACCCTTCAGTGTGATTAGCGAGTTTTTCAAATTCAAGCTGATATTCCCGAACAGTTCCTGTTTGACGGAGTTTGGTGAGGGTGCCTGTGAAATCCTCGAATGCTGAGGGACCAAACCTACCCAAAATTAAGGATGCAAAAGTTGACCAATCAGGTTCATCATTGGTCTTGAGATACCAACGGTACCACTGAAGTTCTTCGTGTTCCAAATGAAAGGAAGCAATTGGGACTTTGTTTACAGAATAAGTATTGTGGAGGTTGAAGAATTGTTCAGCTCGATATATCCATCCTGTAGGATCTGTACCATTGAACCGTGGAAAGTCTAGCTTAGGTCCACGGGAGGAGTTGGAAGTAAAGGAGTGACGGTCTGAAGAAGACTCCTCCTTCTGCATTCGGTTGAGCAAGATGCTATTCTGTTGATTCAAGCCACGCATCATATCGGTTAACTCTGTAACCTGAGATTTCAATGTGGCGATTTCTTCCTCCATGATTTTTGTGCTTGCACGAGTGGTGACCATAACCAGTTGTGAATAGCCGGGGATCCTTCTTTTTTTTTTTTTTGCTGCTGTTTGTTTTTTTTTAAATTTTTATAAGCCGCTGTTTCAGGAACGGATTGTCTGCAACTGTGTGGTTCGAAATATCATCAACTGTGGGTATGCTGTTGTTTGCTGTCTGAACCTGATAAGTTGGATATGGACCCCA
The DNA here is from genome assembly GCA_037957365.1 of Torreya grandis. Taxonomy (NCBI): domain Eukaryota; kingdom Viridiplantae; phylum Streptophyta; class Pinopsida; order Cupressales; family Taxaceae; genus Torreya; species Torreya grandis. The sequence goes on from JARHVA010000175.1 coordinate 5,667,405, forward strand.
AGTTTGTTTGGCTGCCTAAAGGATTTTAAAATTCTCTCTGGCCACCAAAGCTGTCTGAGCGAGTACCGCTCTCCAGAAATTTCTGGCCGCGGGTTTACCTCTTAACGACAGCTTTTGGTTTACCTCACGGGTGGGATCTAGTCAATCAGGTTGGGGTCGTTGCCCTTTTCGCTGGCAGGTCCTCTCAATGGGCCAGCTACTTCGGGGTTCCTGTGGTACTCCTCATAATGAGTTTTAGGGCTTATGCCCAAGCACTTCCCACAGTTAAGCGGATAGGTATTTACCCAATCCGAAATGATGGAACCTGCAATGAAAAATTTCTTGCCAAAAAATGGCGCAGCTCCTGGAAAGCCCTGCTTTGAAAAATATTGCGCCAAATCTACCCACAAAGCCAAGAAAGTGCTCTGATACCAAATGTGATGAACCTCCTATAGCAATTTACCTCTTACAATAGATTTAATCAAAATATGCCAAAATAAAATAACTCTTACCAATAACAGAAACACAGAAAGCTTATATTGATCGCAGGCCTCTTCGAGGGGGCAACCTCCTTTGAGCAAGCTCAATACAATGAATTTGTGGATGCCTTTATTCGGCCTTAACACTTACTTATATACTAACTCTATTCTAACAACTACTACTTCCCCTTGTATGTGGGATAATTCGAATAAGCTCTAAGGGACGACTTACAAAGCATATGCGTCCATAGCAATTAAGCACGGGTTCCTAACATTTAAATAATGTACAAGCTTCCCAAAGAGAAAGACACTTAAAAGCTATAGATAAAATTTCATTCCAAGGGAGAGATCATGAAATATATGAATTTGAGGGACCTTCCATGAATGATGATAACCTGGGAACTTGAGAGTGACATCAACCAAAATAAATCAAAACACTTGCAATAAGAGTGACTGAACACCTTATACTTGGAACACAGTTCCTCCTATTAAATGAAATTCATAGAGATGAATTATCTGATAATACCACCATGAAAATGATCAATTTAAACTCTTAAAACATCCATTAAAACCATTCTTATCCATCAAATTTTGAAGTGGAGAAGCAAATGCAAAATTAGACCTTGCTTGGATGGATACGGCATAGTGACTTGCTGTCACTCTTAGAAATTGTTCATAAATTAAGGGCCATGAATATAAAAAATAATACACTAATTTCAATCTTATTATGACCCCTAACAATGACCAAAGTTTCAGCTCTTAACTCTCTCTCTCTTGGCTGTACCATCCACTTTAATTTTACCTTTTTGAGCTTGTAAAGGGAATGATGGAGGAGAGAGAATGTCTGAAGCAACTATTCAACATAAAACTTGATCCAAAGCCTAAAAATTATTTGAATAATCTCAAGGGACACTTTGAAATAATTTTCAACTGAAATTTGATCTTTCAAGGTCATACAAATGCCCAAAAGTGCTAAAGTGGCATTTTACTCATTTTAGGGGTTGAACCTACAAGTTTGTCAGTATATGACTATCCATAAACATTATATGACATAATGTATAATTAATAATCTTCTTAAAATATTTTCGTTTGAATATGGCATGTACAACTCCACAAAAATAAGTAAAAAAGGTGACAAAATGACTTTTTAGCACATAAGAACATAATAACATGTTAACACATGATACTATGACCTTCAAAACTCATTAATAACCATTTATAATGACTCTAAACCTTGTCATAACTTTTACCACACTTAAAAACACCAAGACCTTATAAATGACCCCTAGGACTAGACAAGCCATATGAGACTAAACCTTGGGCAAAGCTAAATAAGTACAAGTATGACCATGTGAAGACCATCAAGTCCATAATAAGACATTTGTAATATCACATACAAGTTTGAATAATCTTATAAAATTTTAAATCTATAGGGAGTTGACCTTTTTGACTTGGGAGTCAAAATTGGTCAACAATAGCTAAAGCTTCAATTTAAATAGCTCTTTTTTGTACTCAACATCTTTCTTATAAGCATATTGTTTTTATTCTTTGATCATGGAGTAAAGTTTGATAGTTGAGGCTATTATTTTATTTCCCTATTCTAAGAGATTTTTAGAACACTCATTAGTAGCTCTTCCCATATTCCCAATTCTCTCAGCCTTCCTCAAGGTCTCTAAATCTTGTGTGTAATGCTGAATTTGGGGTTGAACTGGGCTAACCAATATTTGAACCACCATGGTAAGCTTCTCCACCTTTTATTTCAACTCATCTTTGGTAACTTTATCCTAATCATATTTTTCAATCAAGGACCTAATAGTTATTTGTACATTTTCTTTCAACCCTTCAAAGGTGGACTTTCCTAGGTGAATCCTTAAGATCTGGTAATATTTTATAGTGATTGCATCCTTAGATTTATCTGTAACTAGGACTATAATCTTATCATACCCTCCTTGTTCATCTCTGATAATACGATAAACCATCTTGGTTTTATTGGAGGCCCATAAGATTGGTGTAGTGAGGGCACTAAAATCTATTTATAATGATGGATTTTTTTCTTCTTATTCTTCACAATTTCACTTACCCATTGACGTGCTTCCATTTCAGGAACCTATTGTATTGAGAAATATTCTCAAGCCAAGGCCTTCTATGATACAGGCGAGACTATTAGAGTTTTATCTATGGCTGATCTAGTCTTTGTTTCTACCTGTGAAGGAGACATCACTTTTTCTTGTTCCACTTCTTCCTGGGTTTTTAACTCTTTCTCTAAGGTAACAGGTTGGTGCTCCACCTTTTTAGGATAAATTCATCCTATTTCTAGGAAGGTATTTCCTTCTCTAAGAGAGATTCACTTACATATTTAGATTCAACATGAGGAAAGTGTTATGTGGCTCAGTTTAAAGTGCAAGTGATACCATCATTGAATAACAAACCTCAGGGAGCAAAGAGGGTTCTGATTCCATATACTGTAGTGTTTTATTTTTGATTAATCCCTATGAATGAACAACCCCTTATGAAGGTTATATTAATACTGTTGATATTCTAGGAGTTCCCTTGACACCAATTTATATCTTGATTTTAATTTTGATGGACTTCTATTCTAATTTGGTAGGTAATTCTTGTATCTCTTCAATTAAAACAATATCTGATACAACACTAGAGGATGTCACTCGATCCTCCAATTCTTTTTGCTTTACTAGATCAGTTAAAATTATATCCATGACTCTTACAAGTGGATGAAGTCATGCATTTTGTACCTCTACTCCTTTACTTGCAAGCCATACCACAGTTTTCCTAAAGACTCTTTCAGTTTTATTTTCCAGAGATGTTATCTCTACTTGATTCCAATCAGCCTTGGGGAGAGGCATTGTCTTGATTCCCTATGAATAGTAATTGTATGCACCTAAATTTACTCACCTCATTTCTTGTCACTATTTTATTATTATTCAGCACTATTTTCATGATTATTTCATCTAACATTACATATTCTCCCTAGTCAATAATTTAGTCCCCTTTAGATATATTTCTTATCCTATACTAACCTTCATATTTTTCATCCAATATTAATTCCCTTATTATTTTTTATTAACATCCCATTTATCACCTAAATACCTTTCATTCCCACTTGTGAATTTTAAATTCATAAAATCACACGTATCCCCTAAGCTCTCTTACATGCCTAATACCTAGTCTTCACCTAAGTCTCTATTATCTACTAACTAATCCCACTTATCCATTATATGGGAATTTAAAATTCCTTTCCACCTACCCTAGCCTATGAGTAGCATCTTCTACTCCCCTAGATTCTCTAGAACCCCTTAATCACATGACTAATCATCTACTAATTGTCATTAAGCTTCCAAAAATACTTTAGAGGATTTTACCTCTAGAACATTCCATCCTCTAGAATCATCTATTTTTTTAATTCCTTAAATAATTCTCCACCATTGATCTTCCTACACCCAACTCTGAATTCTATCAATTGATTTTCCTTCCTCCCTCTCTATAAATAACCAACCCATCCTCCATTGAACCAAATATAAAATCCATGATCCTTCATGCTAAAATATTCTATCAATTAAATCTATCAAACTATCATCTAAGCCTTTTAATCAATCTAATATCATATTGAAATTCTTAGTCTATTTGTAAGTAATCTCCATCTATAATCTTTAGTATTTTTTTTGTTTGAATCTTGATTAGAAACATTTGGCTTTAGATTAGAATGTTGTTTTGAATGATTCATTTTATTGTATTTTAATCTAATGGTTTCCTATTTTAATGGTAAATTGTAGATTTGGGTGCTTTGGATATAATTTGCATATCTAAATCAATTTCTCAAATTTATCATCTTACATTCGGAGATCAAAGTGGAACCCCTCTTTTGTGATACTATTATGTGTGAAGTGTAATTTTGAAGCTTGCAGAAAAGATTTAAGACAAATTTAGGGCTCAAAATTTTAAAAAAATTGTCCTCTAGGTGAAAGGCTATTTTGCTCTACAAAAAGCGATTTTGCATTTGTAGTTTTGAGGTCGATAGTGGCAATTTTGACATAAGTTTCCAATCTAACCACCAACCATCAGGGTAACTTAGTCATTTTTATCTTTTAATCAAAATCATTTCTTGTAATCTATGATATTGAATCCTATCTATAATTTTGAATACATAGTTGCAATTTTTATTTTGAAGTCATGATTTTGAATATGCAATTGTGATTTTGATATCTATTTATGATTTTGACATACTCAGTTGTGTTAGGTTGTGGAGCTAAAAGCTTCACTGATGCAAGCAGGGAAGGAGGTTGCGAAGGGTTGCGGAGTGTTACTGTCACTGGCGTCGGTCAGGCCAACCGACGTCGGCAGGGAGGAGACAGGAAGGCAACCGACGTTGGTCAGAAGTCGACCGGCGTCGGCACCCCTAGGCAAACAGGGACCGACGTCGGTCACCTATGTGGTTCGGACTGCAGATGTTACGGGCAGTTAGCTAACGAACCAAGTGTTTGCATGTCAAGAGCCAGTTTTAGACTGAGAGCTATGGATCTAATTATTGTAATTAGGTGTCTAATTATTGTTTGCATGAGATCTATTTAAGAGACTCATTGGTTGTATTGTAAAAGATTGCTAGAGAGTAAGAGAGCAATGGTGTGTTCCTCCTAGTGCCACAGTACCAAGTGTGGGTGCTAGATTGGAGAATTAGCAGGGTTCTTCATGTATGTATGATCTTGGTCATCAGGTGAGCATGACTATGATAGGAGATCTGCATGGTAAGTAAGATCATTGATTTGCAGGTGTATGTGTGTGCAAGGTCAAGGTTCACAGGTGTGCAGAACCAGATTGATTTGCAAGTGTGCAAGATCAGAGAGGACAACAACACAACAGGGAACAAAATCAGGTGGGATCTACTTGGAGTACAACATGTACTTGTGGAGTGCATAGAGCACTTGTGGAGTGCGTGGAGCACAGGTGTAAAGTGAACACCAACTCTGTGTTTGAGTTGGGTGTTAAGACTTAAAGGAGAGAGCTTTGAGGAAAGATTTACTGTTTATGCCCTAGAGGTGTGGGAGCCCTAGAGGTGTGTAAGAAAGAAGAACTGTGGCAGCCTTCTTTGTTGTATTTCTTTTTGAAAGAGTTTTAATACAAGTTGTGTATTGTCTCTCATATCATGTGTTATTTCTAAATTCTAGTTACTTGTGTATTTTGATTAATTTTCGCATATTAAGTTGCTTGGTAATCAATTGTGTGCTTTCAGTTATTTATCCCAACACGTGGTATCAGAGCTAAGGTTGCAGGGAGCAGGTTTTGTGTTTGGTTATAGGTCACTCTCAGGGGTTTTTGATCGAGTGGGAGTAGAGTAATGGTAGATCAAAGTAAGCTAAAAATGGAGGAGTTGAAAAGCACAGATGGTCACTTACGGTCCAATGGAAAGAAAGAGCAGGTAAAAGAATATTGTTTGTTGGTAGCAGATCAACATGAAAGAACTGAAGATGCAGATGTTACAGGGGTTGTTGCACAGGATGCTCTGGGAGGTTTCTTAGATAAAGTTGAATCTTGGATAACATATTATGTTGCCTCTTTCCATGCAGCCCCAGAGAGAGGAGCTAGTGAGCTTTGCCAAAGAATTGGCAAAGGGAAAGTGAAGCTGAAATCGCAGGCAGCCAACACATGGGTGTTGAAGGAGGTCATGCAGGTCTCAGGTTTGGAGATGTGGCTAATTTCTTCAAAAAATTTGGGTGATGAGAGATGCACAAGAACTCTCACAGCGGATACACTTGAATTAGCTGGTGGTAAGAAAACATGTACTATTTATCTACTTGTTTATATTACTGATTCTTCTTCTGTTGCAGAGACGTGGCTTTGTAGGCTTGGTCACATGAGTAGAAAGTAGATGCATGTTCTTAAGAGGAAGACTGATATATTTGACAGGCTTAAGAACTAAAAAACCTTGGTGTTTATGGAGGAGATGGAAAATAGAGACCAGTGGATGGGGCTGGATACTTCTGAGCAGAGCAGTTTGACATGGATTTTGATTCAAAGGAGCTCGTAGATAAAAAGTCATCACTTACAAAAAAAATATAGGTACCGACATCGATAGAAAAATTGACATCAGCAGTAGGTAAGACTGACGTAGGTCAGGAGGACCGACGTTGACAGCAGGAGGACACTGACATCGGCAGAGTTGGTAGTTAGGACATGCGCAGGAACTGACGTCGGTCGGATGCAGACTGTGTGGTGACTGAGGTCGATCACTGTAACAGATTTTGGGTGGATAACGAGCTGTCAAAGAGTCTTAAATGCCCATATGGAGGACTGAAGGTGGTAAGTAAGCTTCAAATTTGTTGTTCCTCTTCTTTATACTTGTTGCTGACTGCAGAGCAGGAAGGATCCAAGAAACAGTGGGAGCATGGCATGGAGAGATTGCAGAACCAAGCGGAGATTTGGTAGGGTTGCCAGCAGGGATGAAAGCACAGAGATGAATGGATACCTTAGTTGAAGAATATAGAGAACGGACACGTGAGACGGAAGACCAGGGCATATGGTCTTGAGGAAGCTGCAGGACAGTGGTACAGGTTTTGACTGGGGGATGACAAAGCATGACTTTAGTCAATGTTAGGGTAACTACTATGGTTTGTCTTACCAGGGGGATGGTGATTGCAACATCATTCTGTTGCTGTATGTGGATGGTATGTTTGCTAGCAGATTTGTACATACAGAGTTTTACTGAGCTAAGGGTAAGATTAGTTCAGTGGTTTGCTATGAAAAATTTGGAGCAGTAAAATTCTTTGGCATGGGGGACATGGGAGATCATAGGTTAATTTTGTCTCTAGTGGGAGCTGATGTGAATCAGGTGTTGGCGAGGTTCAGGATGCACAATCGGAGCACACTAAGGGCTGGACAGTTCAGTGTCCGAAATCACATGAGGTCTTGTACAGCCCTGAGTTTTCCCAAGCAGTGGGAGTTGTCAGAGAGTTAGGAGCCAATTCAGAGAAGTGGGTTCTCAGGTATTTGAGAGGGACCAGTAGCAGGGATTCATGCTATTCAGGGTCAGGACTTCACTACATGGACTTGTAGATGCAGATGCGGCAGGGTACTCGGATGACAGGAGGTACACCACAGGTTGTGTGGTGGGTTGTCTTCAGAATTGATCTTAAAGAGGGATACAAACCAAAAAATAGATTAGATGGGGTACAGGTATAGGTACAGTGCAGCTATTTATCTCCAAGTGGGAGATTGTTAGGTTGTGGAGTTAAAAGCTTCACTGATGCAAGCAGGGAAGGAGGTTGCGAAAGGTTTCAGAGTGTTACTGTCACCGGCGTCGGTCAGGCCAACCGACATCGGTAGGGAGGAGACAGGAAGGCAACCGATGTCAGTTAGAAGTCGGCCGGCGTCGACACCCCCAGGCAGACAGGGACCGACGTCAATCACCTGTGTGGTTCGGACTGCGGATGTTATGGGCAGTTAGCTAACGAACCAAGTGTTTGCATGTCAAGAGCCAGTTTTAGATTGAGAGCTACGGATCTAATTATTGTAATTAGGTGTCTAATTATTGTTTGCATGAGATATATTTAAGAGACTCATTGGTTGTATTGTAAAGGAGTGCTAGAGAGTAAGAGAGCAAATAAGCTCCTTCAGAGAGAAGAGAGCAATGGTGTGTTCCTCCTAGTGCCACAGTACCAAGTGTGGGTGCTGGATTGGAGAATCAGTAGGGTTCTTCATGTATATATGATCTTGGTCATCAGGTGAGAATGACTACGATAAGAGATCTTCATGGTAAGTAAGATCATTGATTTGTAGGTGTATGTGTGTGTAAGGTCAAGGTTCACAGGTGTGCAGAACCAAATTGATTTGCAGGTGTGCAAGATCAGAGAGGACAACAACACAATAGGGAGCAGAATCAGGTGGGATCTACTTGGAGTACAACATGTACTTGTGGAGTGCGTGGAGCACAGGTGTAAGGTGAACACCAACTCTGTGTTTGAGTTGGGTGTTGGGACCTAAGGGAGAGAGCTTTGAGGGAATATTTACTGTTTATGCCCTAGAGGTGTGGGAGCCCTAGAGGTGTGTAAGGAAGAAGAACTGTGGCAGCCTTCTTTGTTGTATTTCCTTCTGAAAGAGTTTAAATACAAGTTGTGTATTGTCTCTCATATCATGTGTTATTTTTGAATTCTAGTTACTTGTGTATTCTGGTTAATTTTCACATATTAAGTTGCTTGGTAATCAATTGTGTGCTTTCGGTTATTTATCCCAACAAGTTGCAATTATGACTAATAACAATTTTTTAAGGTTTTCAATCTATAATTTGCTTAATTTTTATCTGTAAATATCACTTATTATCTATGAATATTTGCTCTCCATTGTAAACTTTTATTTTTCAGGACTGAACCAAAAATCTACTCTAAAATAATACCACAATGGATCACTTGTGATCTTGAATCAAACTCAATTTAATCATGGTTTAATCCTATAAGCTTATTAAAATCACTATAAATAATCATAATTCGATAAAATCATTTTGTAAATCCTCTAGTCTTTTATAAATCTGTAAATATATCTATTTTTATTGAATCTACAAAATTGATGATACATAGTCATAGTTTTGATTTCAAGTGCAATTTCACCTCTTCCAGTCATGGTTTTGCCCTAATCACTAATAGTCTGCCCAACCATCTTGGCAAAATCGCTTCTCTATATTTGTGATTTTGATTTTAATCTACAGTTTTATAATAATGCTTATTTGATGTTATGGTTTGATAATACCACTTATTTGTAATTACAATTTCGTAATACCGCTTATTTGTAGTTGTGATTTTACACATCTGATAAGCGATTTTGACCAACCTCCCAATAACCATGATAGTTTACTTGTAATTTTCATTATCGCTTGTCTATACCTATAATTTTGATTTATCATAAGTGATTTTGTCTTTTTGTATGCGATTTTACATAGTACTGACTATATATCTATGATTTTGCTTACTATAGTAGCAATTTTTCATCTTTTTTACTTTCAAATTATATTTTTTGAGTGCATTTTTTAAGATCATTTTTAGTCATTCCAAGGGTTTAAAAATTCTCAAATTATTTTTTTCATCAGGAGCATTGCCCATGAACCCTGCAAGGGCATTGCCCCTTGACCCCCCAGGGGGTTTTTGCTCCCATACCCTTGCATTGTGGCCCTTCATTCCAAAAAAGTAGTGTAAAATTATGATTTTTTAGTGTTTTTATTATGCTAACCTTTATTTTGATTTTTATAGGGGTAAAATTAGTGGCAATTTTGTCTTGCTTAATAATATTGATATCTTGTCTTACAAATCTTTATCTAACATCTTATCTTGTAGGTCATATTTTTTTATCTAACATCTCATCTTGTAATATGCCCCTCAAGATTGCCAAATTTATAACTAATAATCACTTTTTTTTTAGGACACCAATCAAATGTTTTGGAACTTTAAAAAAAATCATGTATATATTTTATATATATCATAATTAATTAGTTAATAAATCTTTTTTGCTTGCACTTGAGGGCTACAGTGGTGTATGCTCTCTTCCCTAAGTCCTAGTGACAAGTATCAGAGGATCAATAACCACTAATAAACCCTCCCATTTTTATTTTTTAGGAGACAATGTGATGTGAAAGTGACACCCATGCACTTATCATAGTCTTAGGTGTTGGTGACACAAATTTTATCATCGCATATTCAACCACACTCTGTATTCAAGTAGGGTATAAAAATTAGGGACAATTATCATTAGGTTAAGTGGTTGACCCCATATAGGTACTCTATGAAGAGAAAGAGTCAAATCTGTAACCCAAGCATTATACAACACTCTATACAAAGTTAGGCCCCATGTACCTAGTGTATATCGGGGATGCCCTTAAAAAGATTGTATAGCCTAGAGTGGGACCATCAGCCGTAACAAACAACTTGATACTAGAGTTAGTATCATCTCCTAAGTGTTCATTAAGTGTAAATAGAGTTGAAAGGGTTTGGGATATTTTTTAATGGGTCACCAACCTACAACATCACTCATAAAGCCATTAAACAGTGTGGTCGTCATGTTATACTCTTGAGTCAGTCACTAATTCTAAGTTTATGGATTGCTTATTTTATTGTTTGTTGTGGAGACCTATATTATTTTGTATCCCTTAAACAAAATCACATAAAATACTATTCTCCCTATTCAAATATTACCCTTAGGTCAACTATCATTCATTCTTCAAGCATTACTTAATTTTGACTATCATCATTATCCCATATCCTAGACCTTATCATCTGCTCCTAGTCATCTTCCTTCAACATAGTCACATTCTAGTCATCCACTAATATTTTCATAGTCTAGTCCATCTTATCCTCTCATCCCCACTTCATCTTGTCTCACTCATCCTTAGGGTCATAGTCCAAACCCATTTTTCATCTCATCTTAATCATGCCAATCATCTTGACCTTGTTTAGCCTAATCACCTTGTCCATCACCATATTTCTTGTACAACCTAATCCTAATCATAGTCTAACCCATATTTAACTTATCATACCCTTGTCTTTACTAGTCATCCCATCGAGTCAATAGTCATACGTTAGTCCTCATCCACATCAACAAATAAATATTTCTACATCAGGGTCCTTATTATATTCTTGTTTATGTTCAATCATGTTTGGATCCAATCCTATCATCCTCTTATCCTAATCCAATCATGTCATGATCAAATACTCCTTAAGTCAATTATATTAGTCTTGAGCTAGTCTTAATCCATTCAATCCCTAGTCAAAATAAGTCTCTTGGGCCATTCTACTCCCTCATCAAATCCTAGAGCTTGTCGTATCTCACTTAATCTAATCTAGTCTAAATCACTGAAAGTCTAGTTCACAACCTAATTGGTCTTCTTGATCTTGTCTTATTCCATCAAACATCACAACACATCAAAATATCCAATCAAACTTGATATTGGACTAAAGAAGCCTTTGTTTAAATTTTTTCTACACATTCCATCGTCATCCCTCAATATTTCCATTCAATTCCCCACACCTACCGATTGAGGTCATCAAACCACATCATCCATACTTTCTCCTGTCTTGATCCATGGCATCCAAAATAGATTTGGTCAATACCTTGATTGAGAAAAGCCTCATAGCCAATAGGGATGTACTCCTTTCCTACCTCCTTGAGATGAGTACTCCACATTCTACAAACTTCAACCCCATCCACCTAAAATTACGTCCAATCTGCACCCATCCACATGAGTCTACTTAAAATCTTCCATCCACTAGTCATAACCAGTTGTCTCCCCTTCCTTTATTAGCAAAGGGAATGCAATCCTATCCACCTCATCTACTACTAGTCTACCCACCCAATCACATCAACACCCATTTGATCTAAATTTAAATGATTCCACATCCAAGTCATGAAGTGAAGAGAGGCCCTATACTCCTCTTCATATATCTTTAGAAGCCATCTTCCACCAACTTGTTGCTACCGACATGATGGTTTATCTGCCCATACTATATCTCGATCCTGCCAAGCCTAAGACATCTTGGTATAAGGCTAACTAATACTATATATATCACCAAACCTAGGGGCATACCATAAATCCATGTCATAATTTTCAAATCTATGTCCAAGACCTCATCAAACATGGTGACATCAAAATTAATAATGAATCAAATGAATCTACATCTGAGGGTGAACAAGCAAATGTATGATAAGATCCCATTCCCAATCATAATTAAGCCCTTCCCTTTCTGATCCAAGGTCAAGACATCCAGTCCATATTCCATGGTCTACCTACCTTTGATAAATCCTCCATTAAAAATGAGTCCATTTATCATAAACCTAGTCTTCCCTTATCTAATGAGTCTTTCTTCCATGGACCTATCCTTGGTGAATCCATTATCCCTCCATCATATTCCTCTCACCCATCATATCAAAGACCCCACATTAATAGGTCACTTGTAAATAATGAATCCTATACTAACAACATTACATAATGTACATCAGAGTTAGCATTAGAGTCAACACAAGTCTTATTTACATCAAGATCATGTTCAACACCAATATTTGAATAAGATCTTTTGTCAAAATAATCATCCTTGATTAATGTTACACATGATGACTATGCCTGCCTTTTTGAGGATACCTCCAATCTGAATGCCAACCAATCACAGGGCATATCTTTAATCCTAATCAGAATGTTGAAGACATAACATAGTTTGTACAAGCTTTATTCATCAAAGATAGTTAGAGTGGATCTGATTCCTCATCAGATGTGTGTCTTACAACTATTCTTAGTGATCCTTTTACCGACCTTGAGGATATTTTCTCTGATGTCAAAATTGGGTCTCCTATGAACCCCTATGAGGACTATGCTACCCCATCACCATTCATTGATCTCATCATACCATCTCCATCACCTTCATACCTCAAAAACCCCTTTCTTCATATCAATGATCATTTAATCACTTCCCTCCATAAGGATGAACAAGAACATACATAGTTGGACTCTTCCCCGAGTAATATAACATGTGATGAAAACACAAAGGTCCAAGAACATATTCAAAATGTCATTCATAATGATCAAATAACCTTTGATCCAACAAGTCAAAATATAAAAAATTCAAATCTTTGGCCTAATCAAAAAATGTCTTCCCCTAGTAAAACCCTTTTAGAGGCACTAAAGGACCATCAAAGTAAAAATTATCATCATCTATCAAGTCAAAGATCAATCTCCTCTGGTGAAGCGCAAAGTCAGGCACTAGGGGCCAATCAAAATATAATCAAGTTTAAAAATAAAAACAATGTAAAAATTAGTATCAAGATGGTCAAAAATATTTGAAATAAGTAGGTTAAAGATAAACTGTAAAGTCAAAGTGTCTTGTATCACCTGAAATCTTTTGTCATATGGCACCAATCAAATATGAAATATCCAACATCTCTAATGATGTGTGCAACTCCTAGTCCTAACCCTCAATCACCCATCACACCTTCCTCTCACGATCATATCATTCATTTAAGTCCTACACTTCACCATCAAATACAAACTATAAATCCATCCATTCCACACCTCAAAAACCTGGGTAACATTATCTCTTATAGGGGTGATGAAGACACCTGGTCTATATTCCTAGAGGGGTCTCAATCAAGAGTCATTAAAATTCATAAGGACATCAATACATCCAACATTGACAACATGATCCAAGCATCACATATCTATAGAAAAGGTGTTAGATAAATATCATGAAAGTGTTAGAATTATTGCATCTCACACCCATATCCAATAAATTGAGATGCTAAAAGTAAAAAAAAGTAAAAAAAAAATTCATTCATCCAATAGTGAAAACTAATCTTCTGGCGCCTTGGGCAAGCAACATGATGAAAATTTTCAACATCATGGTAAAATAATTTATTATCTACTTTTTACCTCAACACTTGGGGGGAAAATCCATCCTTTGTCAATCCCATCCATCTCATCCTTGTCTCTCATATCACTCTGTCCATTATTCTTATGCATCATTTGCCATCATATCGTGCATCCTATTGTGTCCCTCCTTTATTCTAGTCTTGAAATTCATAGGGCAGTGGAATATGTCTTGATAAATGTTCTAGAATCATCTTGGCATATACTCTAATACACACTCAGGTAACTAAATATCTGGTTCCTTAATGATGTGGTCATTTGCAATCTCTAGTCCATTCTTCCTTAGTCCTCATCCCCTTTTCAGCATCAACCTCATCCTTTTGTCATCCCATCCATTATTCCATCCATATTTATATATATTATTAGGATTTATATTCCCTTTTATAGTAACTTCATTTTTATATTGTACATACATATTCTCAAAAGACCTAAAAATTGAAATATTCCAAAAAAACCTTAAAATTATAAAATCCACAAAAGCCCAAAACCTCTAAGTTATATTGTCTTATATCTTGAGTATCCCAGTCATCTTATCTTATGACCTAATTTTTCCATCTTATATCCTAGTCATCTTGCCTTGTCTACTAGTGGTCCTATCATCCAAGTCTTATCTATAACCTTATCCTTATCCTAGTCCCAAGTCTACTCTAAGTCCATGCCTTGTCCAAGTTCCTATCCTTAATCTAAATTCACATCACATCATCATGACCAACTTTATCCAACTCATCCCCTGATTAATCATCCTATTGAATCTCATTAGGATAATTAGACAAGACATAATGAAACTGTATGTAGATACTTATGTGTGTTACTTGTCTGCTCTATGTTGTTTGACTTGTTTGCATGTCTTTTATCATGTATATATATGATTGTCTGTCTATGTTTCTTTTTAATATTGCATCATAAATCTTTTTCTCTATTGGGAAATGAATGAATATGCTATGATGACACCGAAAAAGCTATGATGATGCTTTTAGGTGCCTTTGATGATGTAGAGTTTGATATTTTCCCCTTTTATAATCATGCACTTTGGCACAATGTCATCTTAGTCATACTTATATCATGGGGCATAATGTCTAGGGATATATTTACATCAAATTGCTTAGACTATGATGAGCCTTAATACAAAAATTATGGCTTGATAATAGACACAAATCATTTATCCTATCCTCTATCACCTATCATAATGTCTAAATCCACTCATTTATCCTAGTCCTTTTATCTTCAAGCCAATCATCCAAGTCCACTCATCTAGTATCCAATCATTCTTCCATGTCCTTTATCATCACATCTATATCTTCTCATCAATCATCTAACATCTTTATAATCATCAACATCTCAACTCAAATTTCAATCTAATCATCATCACACCTAACATCTATCTAACAATTAACATGTCTAACAATAATCATTATCTTAATATTCTAATCCATCATCATCATCATCATCATCATCATCATCATCATCATCATCATCATCATCATCATCATCATCATCCTCTAATCTAGTCCAAACTACATTAGCATAAGGTGTTTTCATACTATGTAGGTAGTGCTCAGTCACACGGTGTGCTTGAGGTGAACTTGGCCACTCTCTCCTCTTTCCCCACCATTCGTCATCACATATATCTTGTTCTTCATCATCCTCATGTCTTGAATCAATAAAATCCTTGAGCTATAAATCATTAATCAATCATTCTATATATCAACCACCATCCCCACAATCATCTCTTTAATCTTTTCTTGACTTTCCTACACCTATTAATTGGGCTCAACAAATCATAAGATCCATTTTTATTCTATTAGACATTTATTATCACTGATTAGTTAATTCATCATTTAAAGTTTACAGTTTCTTCCTTCGATTGAGGCATGACTAAGATCATAAATTTATGATTGTTTATCACTCCCTTTCATGTTTAATTTCTATGGGTAATCACTATTTATCATATTGTGGCTCATTAATTTGATCCATTACAGTCCAATTTTTCCCCTTCATCTTTTGGTCACTCAATCATATCATTTTTTCTCTCATCTCACTTCAGATTTGAGCTACAATCATTGTTAATCTTATCAATTTAGTTATCTTATTTTGGCCTGATGTTCTCCCATGCATGTGTTTTTGCTTGAGATATGTTGAAAGTTCGTGGTCTTTTCTATCAATCATCTTGGTCTATAAATCTCCCTAGAATGTGTCATTGCTTAGGATATGTTTAAATATTATGTACTTTTATTGTATCATCATCATGTTATGGTTAAATGCTCTTGGGATGTGTTTACAACCATGACACAGTTATTTCCACTCTCTGTGCATATGCATTTTCCAAGGGCATCATCTATTTGTAGCTGATTTATCATGTCGAGTTCATCTTCTTCATCATCAATCTCACATCTAACAACCCATCCCATTGTCTACCCATCATATTCCACCTCTCATTTATTATTTTCAAGTGGCCATCTATCTCCTTCCTCCCCACATGTCCCCTTAAGGGGGAATCATGTATCCACTTGTGATCAAGGAATCTAAGAAGGAAGGTTAGATCAAGTGTTAAAACAACAAAACTTGAATAAAAACACATTAACATTCTAACACTTAATTGCCTAGATCAAAGAGGGATCATAATGAATAAAACCAATTGAAAACACAACTAAAATGCAAATAATGACAAATTCTTTACCTTCCTTGAATTCTCCAAATGATTCATTATGTAGCTTACTCAGTTTGTGCTCAAAGAGTATTTAATAATGGAGTTTTCTTTGTCCCTTATCTCCTTAACACCATTATATCTTGATTGATATGGCTTATTCTTATGATTTTGACATTATAACATTATATATTTGAATCGAATACTAAAACTTGAATTATGATTTTACTATGTTCAAGCTCTCCAAATGAAGAGATAAATGCTTGTATTTTTAGGTTTAGAAACTAATTCCAGCTCAATGTGAGTTAAAGTGTAGTTTAAACATGGAATGGGTTAAAACCTAACCTAAGTGAGTTAATTAACCTTGATAGAGTTTAAAAGTGTCAAAATCTCATGATTTTCAATGAATAGGCATGGGTGAGATATTTTAGGATATTTGACAACTCTTGACAACTCATAAAAAGTAATTATAAAAACCTAGAATATTCTTGATTCTTGATTTTTCTTTTTTAAAATTTCATTAATTGCTCATGGATAATTCAAATAGGCCTTTAATTAGGTTTAGAATTTTAATTAATTCTAATTAGGTTTTTTAACATTTTCAAGATTTGATTTAATTCATGTGTGCACTTACCCCATTTAATAGGTCTATAGGCCAAATTGCATGTTATGATGTTGTAGGATGCTTATAGATGAATCCATGGGAGGTTTTTGTTGTTTATGGTAGGATACCCCATTTAGAGATGTCTCAATGAGATTCTAAGATTTGAATAATGATACACAATTAAATTTAGGATGTTTAGTGATTTTTAGGCTTAATTTGCAATGGCTAGTAAGAATCAGTCTGAAGTCTGATTAAAGCCATTGGTGGCTAATTTTAGGTGTCTACAATTTGTCCCTAATTGGGAAGGCATTGCAAGCTGTAAGCATAGTAACATATTCTCAAATAATGAAAAGGTCATGTATGTTTATGAATTCAATGAGAATTGATGAACTGTAGGTGCCCCCTTGAGGGAGCAGTTGGCAAAGGTGTCAACAATCAACCCCTCAAAAAGAGGACAAAATTAGACCAAACAAATGAAATGGGTTAGAAGGGATTGATTTGCCCATAAGCAGTTATAATTAGTGGAATATGGAGCTACCCCAGTTAGGGCAAAAACAAAATGATTTTTTCACAAGTAGTTATAATCATCAGCATAAGTGGGATTAAAAAAGGTGATAAGTTGCCCAAATATAGTTATAATCATTGAAAAAGGTTTAGGGTAATAATAAGATGATTTTCCCATAGATGGTTATAATCATCAAAAGGAAAAACAATGATTTGTCCAAAGGTGGTTATAATCATTGGCCTAATAAAAACATGCCTTAGTTGTGTGGATAATGATAATAGTTTGTCCAAAGGTGGTTATAAGCATTATCACCATGAAAGCATGCCCTAGTTAGATAGAAGAAAAATAATGATTTCCCCAAAGGCAGTTATAATCATCAACCCTCAAATGGATAGAAACATAACGATTTTCCCAAAGGTGATTAAAATAATTGGTAATGCAAGTGGGATGGTATACAATGATTTGGATAAAGGTGATTAGAATCATTGGTATTTAGATTATGAAAAACATGATATGGAATGATGATGGTAAAATGTTATAGAGGGTAAAAATGAATTTGGGAAACCTACGAGTAGGGAGATGTCATCTAAACTAGCAAAGAGGAAAATTTGTTCATTATTTAATTGCTCTATTTGGGATATGATTTGGATTAGATTAGTATTGTTGTCGATGCCAAGGAAATATATCACTATTGCATTATCGTGTAGACTCTCTGAGCAAATTTTTATTATAGCATGTAATGTTAGACATCATAATAGAACACCATGAGGACTTGACCAAAATATACATAAGGACTAACACGTGATCTAATAAACAACTAGAAATAATGCACTGATGATAAAAACTATGATGAAAATGTTGATGTATGAATATGGATGGATTCAAGAATAATGTGCAAGGAATCACCCAATGAATGTACATAGATTGAATCAAGGCACAACAATAAAGCAAACATATAGACAAACAAACAAACAAAACACTAAGAAAAAAATAAAAATAAAACAAAAGAAAGAAAAACAACAAACAAATAATGATTAATTATAATGTTAGTATAAATAACACGACACAAAAAAATGATAAACATTGCCCCTAGACAAGATAGGATACAACAAAACAAACAAACAAAATGGGAGAATAAAATAAAAAGAAGGGGGTGGCCAAACTGTCTCTAGATGCACTAGGCAAGTGGACACTGCCTGCATCGTTCCATGAACATAATATCCAATTAAACTTCATGCTAAATGTAGTTCTACCAGAAAATAAGATAGAAAAAAATGATGATCGAAAAAAATATGACTTGATGTTATGGAATAAGATGGGAATGGTCTTGCAAAATGACAAGTGCATAGGTTAAGAGGACAAAAAGGATGGGGAAACTAAATGACAAGTGGTTTCTTGTGACTTTGTGAGGGTTCTTAGTATCCTTAAGGCAAAGAAGTGGTCAATGTTTTTGATTTTTTTACAATGGTTTTACAAATGTTTTTGTAATTTTTTAAGCATCTCAACTCCATTGAGAATGACGAGACACTTAATGGTCTAAAATAAAAAATGATGAGAGTATCTAAACTTAAAATCACTTGCAAAATGGTGAGAGTGTGGCTTAGGTTGCTCATAAAATGGTGAGAGTGTTCAAACTTAAATTGCTCACAAAATGGTTAGAACATTCAAACTTAGAGATTGCTTGTAAAATGGTGAGAACATGGTGAAGGGTGACTGAGTTGACCTGAATGGAAATCAAGTGCTACCTACATAGTCTCAGGATGGGACCTCAAGTCACTGTAGTTCTAACTTTCAGTGAAAAAATATGACTAGAGTAGCAGCCAATTCAAAAAATAAGAAAAATTGGCAAACAACATAGTACAACATAGGCATGGCAAGGTGGTACTTCAAGGCATGATAAACAAGTGTTGCCCCTAGTTTGCCCATAAGAGGCTATAAATAGGAAACAATGACATAGGTCAAAGATAATAATTTGCCCATAAGTGGTTATAACTAGTAGCATGACTACATGACATTGATTTACCCAAAGGTGGTTATAATCAACACCATTTGGTATAAATGGAACAAGAAATAAAGACTGCAACTATGAAAACCTCTATCATATTGCTCCAAAAATATGACTACTATCTAGAATACTCTAAACAACTACTGAAACTAATCTAAATTTCATGATAAAAGTGAATTTAAAACCAATAGAATGGAACCAAGGTCAAATGGATTGGGTGGATAGGTTGGAAACAACTGGATTAGTAGAAAAGGTGTGATAGAACATAATGGTGGAAGGACAAAGTGATAGAATGGTATGGTACAAAGAATAATATTGATAATATAGTACAACTTAAAATGGTCCTCATAGACAATACACCAAGTCACTCAAATGAAGTGATGTTTGAGGTGTATAAT
This sequence comes from Torreya grandis, assembly GCA_037957365.1. Taxonomy (NCBI): domain Eukaryota; kingdom Viridiplantae; phylum Streptophyta; class Pinopsida; order Cupressales; family Taxaceae; genus Torreya; species Torreya grandis. The sequence goes on from JARHVA010000175.1 coordinate 5,687,424, forward strand.
GTTCATCAGCTCATCAAGTTCATCTTCATCTAGTATAACGAGACTATATGCTCTAATGCCATAGTTTGAAATACTAATGAAATGACCTACCTAGTTTGGTTTGAACTTGCCTTTATGTTTCTTCTCAATTGTGTTATTTCTTTGGTTTTATTTAAGTACAATATCACCAAATTTAAATTATTTGTGTTTTAAATGTCGATTTTAGTGGCCACAAAGTTAGTTCTGGTATGCTTGCAAATTATTTATTTTGTGGCCAAGAATTTCTCATCAAGTAACTCTAGCTCTTGCAATTGAGCCACTCAATAGTCTTCATCATCTAGTACATGCTTTAAAGAGATAAGCAAAGAAGGTAACTCAACCTCAATGGGAAGAATGGCCTTGGTACCATAAATAAGTGAATATGGATTGGCTTCTATTAGAGTGTCGTTATTGGTACAATATGTCTAGAGGGCATGAAATATTTGGAGGTGCCGATCACGACTGACATCATTGACAATCTTTTTAATGATGTTGACAATGATTTTGTTAGATGATTCTGCCTAGCTATTGCCTTATGGGTAATATACTGTGGAAAAATATTGTTTAATATTGTACTTGGAAAATAGTGATTTGATATCCTTGTTCTTGAATGATCTACCATTATTAGATATAATGTTGGAGGGGATACTGTAATGATAAATGAGATGGTTGAAGGTGAATTAATAAATTTGATTTTCAGTCACATAAGGGGTATAGCTTCAACCCACTTAGTGAAGTATTCGATGGTAATAAAGATATGTTTATGTCCATCAGATGAGGTGGGGTTTATCATCCCAATGAGATCAAGGCCCCATGTAGCAAATGGCCATGGTGTAAGCATTGGTTTCAAAGTCTTGACTAGGGTATCAATCCAATTGGCACACCATTGACCTTTATCACATCTTTTCACATATGTAGATGCATCTACATCCATCGTTAGCCAATAGTACCTAGTACACAAGAGTTTTTTGGATAGGATGACCCTACTAGTGTGGGATCCACATACTCCTTCATGAACTTCCCATAATACTAATGTAGATTTTGTCAAAGTTAAACAATGAAATAGAGTTCCAGTAAAACTATAATGGTATATGGTTGGTCTGAGTAAGGTATAACATGTGGCATGATGGATAAAGGCTTTGGATTATTTTTGGGATAAGTCTGATGGAATTATTTGGTCATGAAGATAAGCATATAGGTCTGAATACCAAGTAGAGTTGGGACCAAAAATATCATAGATCATTACATTGGTTAAAGGTTTATGAGTTAGTGCTAGCAAATTTTCAATGAAAAAGTGGTATTCTTTGATTGTATTTGCATGTCAAATCAAAGATCCAATAGTAGCCATGGCATCTGTTATTCTATTATTGGATCTTGGTATATGTTCAAACTGTACATCAATAATTTACTATTTGAGAGTATCAACCATAGCCTTGTATAAAACCAACTTGTCATCCTTGGTATGAAAATGGTCTATAACTTGATTGATGATTAACTGAGAATCATCATAAATCTTTAGATTGTATGTTCCATTATACTTCCTATTGAAGCCTTGCAACAAGTGCTTCATATTTGACCATGTTCTTGGTATAAGGAAATTTGATTCTTAATGAATTAGGGATTAGATCCCCCTATGGTGTAATGAATAATAGGCCTCCCCTTGATCCATGTGTTGTGAATGATTCATTAAAATATAGCTTCTAATACTGCTCCTCAAGAGGTGTTTTAATGATGGTCATAATGGATTCATATGGGAATTGGAATGTTAGTGGTTCGGTATCTGCAATGGGTGCTTCAACAAGCTGATCTGTAAGAACTTGCCTCTTGATGGATTTTTGATTGACAAACTCTATCTCAAACTCACTAAGAAACATGATCCATTTAGCCATGCAACCTTATAAAGTTGTTTTAGATAGTATATACTTGGGTGGATCTACTTTTGAAATTACTATGGTTTTATTGTTTAACATGTAATATCGTAGTTTTTGAGTTGTAAAGACCATAGCTAAATAGGATTTTTAAATGGGCATATAGTTATGATCATATGTGACCAATGTATGGCTTAGATAGTACATAGCATGCTCTTTTCCATTATCATCATGTTGAGCTAGAGTGCCCCCAAAAATTTATCAATAGTTGATAGGCACAATAAAAATGGTTTTCCCAACATAAGAGGCAATAAAATAGGCAAATTTGATAGATAGTCCTTCAATTTATGAAAAGCTTTTTGGCATTTATCATTCCAATTAAATTCTACCCATTTCTTTAATAAATGTGTGAATGGGTGACACTTGTTGGATAATTGAGATATGAAGAGTCTAATAGATTGTATTTTTCTTTGTAAACTACAGAGTTGTTTCAGATTGGTTGGTGGTGGCATCTCTTTTATGTCTTGTACTTTAGCTAGGTCAACTTCAATGCCCCTGTGAGACATAATGAAGCCAATAAATTTACCTGAATTAACTCCAAAAACAAATTTCTTAGGGTTGAGCTTGACTTTGTATTCACGCAGTCTCTCAAATATCTTCCTCAGTGCTACTAGATGATCAAACCTGATCTTTAATTTACTTAGTATGTCATCGATGTAGTCTTCAACAATACCATGCATCATATCATAAAATATGATGGTCATGGTTGTTTGGTAGGTGGACCCAACATTTTTAAGACCAAATGGCATAACTTGATTATATAATGTTCCCCATAGAGTGGTGAATGCTATTTTATGTTGGGCTTCTGGTACAATTTAGATCTGATTGTAGCTTGAAAATACATCCATCAGTTAAAGCATTTCATAACCTACTATGAAGTTGACAATCATATCAATGTTTGGCAAAGTCATCACTGGGGAAGGCTTTGTTTATGTCTTGGAAATCAGTGTAGATTCTAATTTCTTTTGTTTTTTTACTGAATGACACAACATTAAAGATCCACTATGAGTAGTCAATTAGTGGAATACATCTCACTTCCAAGATATTTTCCAAATATTTATTTACTAATACAACAATGTGAAGATGCATCTTGCATAATTTTTGTTTAATAGGCTTGACATCAGGTTGTATCATAAGGTGGTGTAAAACCAAGGTGGGGTCCAAACCAAACATGTCAGAATAGGCCCAAGAATATGTATCAACAAACTCCCTCAAAAGGGCTATAAAGACTTTACATTCCTCCTCAGTGAGGGATGCACCTACTTTGATCCACTTCGGGTCATCTAAAGTCCCCATGTTAACCTCTATTATGTCTTCTACTATAAGGGTTGAACCATCTTCTAGAATAGTCAACAAAGATTTAAACTATCCTGCAATGGTAGAGTCCTCTATTAGGAATGGCTCTTCAAGTTCTCCTAGGCATGATGAATCAAAATCCCCTAATGGTAGGGATGTCCATGTAAAAAATATAGTTGGAAACTCTTGGATGATTTGATCAAAATCTTGATGTTCTTCAAGATTGAACTTAGACCCATAGGCAATTTCATCATTGGTGGTCTCCTAATCTATGTTTAAGGAAGGTTGAACACCCTCGTCTAATGGCATATGAAACAAGTTTTCACCACTAGACTATCCTTTCTCTTTACTATTTCCCTGATCCAAAAGCACTTCAAATAGGTTTTCACTTTGGGACCTTAATGCTTTATTTAATTATTTTTGGATAAGGGTGTTCACTCACTCTCCAGAATAGGCTTTAGGGTCCCATTTGATTGAGAACCCTTGTTTGTGATCTTTTAATGAAACATTATCCCTAAGGCCTAGAAAATTATAGAAGGATTCATCATTCTGAAACTCATCAATCGACACTATTGATTTTTTTTGGCCCTTTTATTAGTTGGGGATAGTATAATGAAAGTGGATTATGGAGAATAATTGGTTGAAGGGAACAAATGGCATTAGTGTCAAATGAATTGGTATGGGCTAGGTCATCGAAAGGGCTATGATCAAACTCTGATTTATTGTCAATATTATCATCACTATTCATTGATAATAGAACTTGAATAAGATATGTGAGGTCACCCCCAAATGATTTAAATACAAGATTATATGTTCCTTTATATCGAGTGGTAAAAATTGGCTTAAGTCGACCTTATTGATTCAACCCAAGATCTCCTCCTTCCTAGGCATGTCTCTCCATGATTATATTTTAAATGGGATACTTGGCATTTAGGTAACATTCAACCATTATATCATTATACAACTAAGATTCATCATCTAAAAGAGGGTCTTGTTCTTGACCAATGGCCAATATGAAAATGATAGGTGATGGACTATGTAGTTTGACTTTACCCTTTCTTTGCCATTCTATGTAGGATGTTTGGATTTAGGTCTTCCATATGACTTAGGGTTCTATGGAATCTTGGTAATGTGGAACATATCATGTGTCGAATATTCTCCTATGCCATTAGCCGAGATGGTATAGTGATTTGACATTTCAAGAGGTAGCATGTGGGAAAGTGAATCAAGGGTGTCAGGGTCAATGCAGTTGGCCTTTGGTGAATCAACAAGTAATTATTTCCATTTGTATTTCTTAAGAACCATATTCAATCTGAAATTATAGTTATAAATTTGGTACTCAAAATCTAAATATTTGTAATGGTCATATGGCTGTAAATCTCCATGGATAGTAACCTCCATACCTGAGTGAGAAAACTTGATACACTGGTGTAATTTGATGGGATTGTATGAATCTCATGGATCCAAGGTTTAACACATGGCATAAGGTATCATGGGTCAAAGGCCCAACAATAATTGGTAAGTTGATGGTGCCTTGTGATTCCCATTCTTCATTGTCATAGGCTTTGATTATGATTATTTTTGGCTGTAAGGTGGCTGTCATGTACTAGAGAAGTTTGATGAGAATTAGAAACACAATATTTAGGCTTGATCCATTGTCTATGAAGACACATTTCAATTTGTGCTACATTATGACAACTTTGATGTACAATGGATTATTATGTAGAGGGCCAAGGGATGACATATCACTTTGGTTAAAGTTTAATTGTTGGCCTTGAGTTATATGTCTAACCAAAGCTTGAAATTTATCTGGAGATATGTCATTAGGAACTTATGATTGGTTAAGTAACTCAGTCAAGATGTTCTTTTGGATTGTATATATAAGTCAAAAATTTAAAATATAGATTTAGATGGGTGTCTTTTGTAATTGTTCCATAATATCAAATGTCTTCTCTTGTGCAGTGGTAAATGGCTTGTTCCTAACTAGAATGGTGGGTTGGATGGGTGAAGTGGCAGATGGTTATAGACCGAGTATGGTAATATTTAACCACCAAGTTATGATTGCAAAATTGGGATTAGATACAGGACCATAGTTACTAACAAATGATGGTGGAAGGAAACCAAATAGGATAAGTCTTGATTGATAATGCATTTGTGTGTGGTCACAGGCTAATAACAAGTTATCAGTATAATGTCCAAAAGTGGAAATCCCTATTTGCTAGTATGCCTATATGTAATCCTAAGTTAAGGAAGGATCATCAACATGGATTAGTTTATTAGGAATGATTAGTAACAGTCATGTTTGATTGGTACTTAGTCTCGAATTGATGGAGATGGTATTAACATAACCTCTTGCAATATGATCTATAACCTTATTATAGTCATGTGCAACTACATGGTAGGTCTATTAGTTGTGAGCATCATTCTGGCCTTGGTTCCATCCATTCATTTGATAGTGCTGTTTATATTTTTGATTTTTTTGATTATGCCCTAGTTGTTGGTACTATTGTTGTTTTTATCTTGGCCTTTATTATTGCTATTGTTGTTGGTTTTTATGTTGGGGAAAGGGGTTTTGATAGATTCTTAGGTTTTAATTGGATATAGAAGCTCCATGATCCAATGTTGTCTCTCTATTTTTCAATAGATTCTCAATCAAATGTTTAATTTGCACACAATGATGTAAAATATAGCCATTAACCTTATGATATTCATAAAATTCATTTTTACATATACCAGTCTGGATAGTCAATACCCTCAGGATAGTGTTTTGGAATAGACCAGTTAATCATATTAGCTATGAATATATTTCAAAAAATGGATTCAATGGGCTCTCCAAGGTCACTAAAGATGTGATGAGTAGGCATAATTCTCCTTGGAGGAGGGTTTTTCAAAGGCATATGTTACTATGTTTATTGCATTTACTGAATGGGTTGTTGGTTAGGAGTAATTTGTATATGTGATGTAGGCTGAGTAGATGGTGTTTGCACCATTTAGACATGTCATGACTCAATTACTCCATTTCATAAAATACTCTTATTATGATTGAACTGATTGGGTTTGTCATAATTATTGGCTTGTGCTGGTTGTGATGCTTGCACTTGGACTTGGTTCTAATTTTGGCCATTATTCTAGTTTTGGTTTTGGATCTAATTTGATGAGGTAAGTATAATCATCCCTTTGTTAATAATAGCTCTTTCAATCAACAAACCTTTATCAATTATTTCTTTGAAACTAAATGTACATTATAACTCCAGATGGTAAGATATCTCACTATGTAAATTTTTGGTAAATACAACGATTAGTTGCTTATCTGGCAGACTATGATTGAATAGGCTAGCAAGGGATCTTCATCATTGCAGATAACTTACAAATATTTCACTGGCCTTTTGTTTAGCTTACATCAAATCTATGAATGAAATATCATGTTTGAGATTGTAGGAGAAGTGTTGCACAAACTTGTCTAAAAGATCATCAAAATTAGAAAATAAATTCTTTGGTAATTTTAGGAACCATTCCAATGCTTATCTTGATAGGTTCCTTAGAAACAATAGTAAAAGGTATATGTCTCTATAGGCCACTGGTTGACAAGGAACAAATAATTTGGTCAAGTGGCCCTTGGGATCACCTTTCCCTTTATATTTGTCAAATCTTAGTGGTTCATACCTAGGAGGAAATGGTATCTACAAATACTCCATGTTGAAAGGGTAAGAATGCACATCATCTAACTTGAAATTTTTGGTCTATTTTCTGGCTTGGATGAGGGTAATCGTATCCTTCATTTATTTCAATTCCTATGCGAGGAAATAAGTGGGAACATTGAATTAAGGTGGAAATTGGTCAGCCATAATCGGATTGCTTTGATTGGGGTATAGTGGAGGCATTTATCGGGTTATGTTGGTTTCATTCAAGAATGGATCAAGAATATGCATACACAAATTAGGGTTTGATTATTGAAATTAAATGCATTATTATGTGATATTCTAGTTGGGAGTTGGTATATGGGCTTGGTTTTGAGAAAATTGAGGTTGAAATGGAAAGATATGGATGTACTATACCTACTAAGGTTGAATAGAGACATGTCGTCGACTAGTCATAGCTGGCTGATTGAGGGGAACTTGTGAACCCAAGACCATATCATTGAAATTATGACACATTTAGTATGAAAGACAATTTTTGCCTAATTGGTACTTATGAAACATTAGAGCCTCTTGGTTGTGCAAATCCTTATTGGGAAGTAGTCACATGTTGGAGATTCAACATTTTTCACTAAACAATACTTGTATGCTATTAGTTAGACATCATTTAGTTTTGCATTGGCATGTTGGTCTGTGAGTGGAGAGGTATGTTCATCACTACCTGGTAAGGTGGAACATTGGTTACCCCCTATTAAGGTGGCAAGATGTTTTGCCTCTACTGCATGGGTATGTTGAAAGGTGCATGTTGTTGTGGAATGTTGCTCATCACCTATTGGGGTGGAGTAACATTTGTCACATTTTGTTGAGGCATGGCATTGATTATTTATTGAATATTTAATCCTTGATGTTGGGTACTTGAAGAAGTAGATGGTTGAGGATTAGAGGTAGTTTAATGAGTTTGGGAGGTAGAAGTTCCTACCCCCTACATTTGAAAACCACTCATGGTGTTAATTATAGGTACATTTTGTTGTTGACTAGTTGTTTGTGCATTAACACCACTTTGGTTTAGATTGGACATTGATTGTGTAATATCCACTATGTTTGGCTCAATGTTCTATGTGTAAGTAGAAGATACTTATTTTATAGTTGGGGTATTGAACATGTTTTCTACTAAATTACTTTGTGAAAATGGGTCTACACCTTGATTTTCTTGGCTTGTCAACTCAATTAAGATTCTCGTTGAAGGATATAACTCAACAAGAGAAGCATTTGACATGGTCATGTTGTTGAAGTTACATGTTAGGTTTAAATATGTCTGGTATGTTGTCTGCATCTATATGAGTGGTCCTCTATGAGGCCCTTTCCTATGACAATAATATGAGGGTCCTGATACAACATCAACACTATAACTTAAGGATTGTTAGAAGAGGCATGTTCAATGTTTTGATTATAAGGCACGTTGTAAGTCACTCTTACTATAATTGGCAAATTTTTGTAGGAAAAGTCTGCCAAAAAATTAGCCCCTACCTTTATGGCTCTGATTAAGACTTCATCCTTGTTTGCAAGCAAGTGATGATCAAACAAGTAAATATCATAGGCCGATGGTATTGTAACATAGTAAGGTTGTTATTGGAATTGTTCTACAACTGAAGGTATGTTAGCCAAGTATTATGCCATCTATTCTTGGTCCTGCTCTAAGTATGGAGGTGTGTTGACTAAATAATGGGCCAAATGATCTTGGATTTTTCCCCCTATTTGAGTGTTTTAAGGTGGATAAGGATCTGTCTCAAAAACAAGATCATCTCCATAAGGGTCTTTAACAAAGTCTTCTTATGTGACCATATTTTCATACCTTGGATTATACATGACACCACTACGTGTATAGTGAGACATAGTCAAATAAATGGTGCATGCTTCATGACAAAAGGGTTAGAGTTATACAAACTCTAAAAATTAATGTCTAAAAAGACAAATTGTTTGAACTCTATCTAACTTGGTCAAAGGGATGGAGTTGTATCTCCAAAATGGTTTGTGACAAAACTTGGTATAAAAAAATTCAATGTCAAATGTCTAATGTTAAATGTCACACACAAATAGGACAAGTGGATGAACTAAAAACAAAATTCCAAACTCTAGGTTTAAAGTGTTCCAAATAGGTCTAATCTAAGAAACTAAATGTTTCTAGGTCTTTTGGCCAAACACAGAGTCAAAAACTAGGCTCAAACAAGGCATGTGTTAGGACTCTTGGCCAAATGCAACATCAAAATATAGACTTAAAATAAAGGGATATTTAATCTAACAAACATAGAACACTTTGTTATAGATTAGGCACTTGACTTTAGACATGAACTTGATCAAATTGGTATGAGGAACTAAACAAAAGACACTTGAAGATAAACTATTTTCTACCAAATAAAGGCACAAACAAATAGTTTTCAAATTTGGGAAAATAATTAATTTAAGTTACGCAATATAAAAGAGAAATATTTGTGTATAAGCCCCCATTAGACAAGGGCTAAATAGAAATCAATCAATGTTTGAATTAAAACATATCAAGGTTAATGAAAAAGTCAACTTAGGAGAATTTGGGTTTTTGACCAAACAAGCTAGACAAATTTGAATGACATAACTACACTAAACAAAGACCCTAAAGGCACACATGGATTGGTTTTGAATTTGTAAACCTTGGACATAAGACAAGTCTATGAAATAAATTGAACAATGTAACGATGTTATCACTCTCTAAAGGTATAAATAATGATTTGTTTCAAAGACTCCTAAGGTATAAACTTGACATGATTTGGGTAGCGTAACGTTATCCATTTCAATCAAGGGACACACAATATTTTTGACACAAAGTCTAAGGCAAAAGCACAATATCAAATAGATAACATAACACCTCCTTAAACAACAAAGTAATGTAGACACAAAACTCATTTTTGATGTGGCACAAACAAACAAAGTTTTAGACTCAAGGACCAAGCAATAAATAAAAAAGACCAAATATAATAAAGTAAATCATCTTAAGCCCTAAACTAATAAGGTTGCATCATATTGTTGAAATTCATCTATATACATGCTCTTGGGAAGATTTTAAGTGTTAATCTAAAAATAAAACTACATGAAGTGGTAGGGTTTTTACACCCCCTTATCCCAAGAGATTGTATGATGACATGCACCGTTGGGATACTCGCCATACATCAACAATATTTCCATGGCAATAGGGGTTGGTCTAAAACATAAATTTTTTGATCATCTAGATGGTCCCAAGTTTGTCTAACACTAGGAATGCCTCATGTCAATTGAGTTCATACCAATTAACTTACTATGCAAGGGTTTATTTGTTTGCATAACAATTCCATCCATGAAATGCTTAGTAGAATCCTCTGGTTAACCAAACCTGACTCAAGTTTTTATTATGAAATGAGAGGTTAGTTGATCAACCCCATGGCTCTTATATTATGCATACCCTAATTTGTATACCCAATCATGGAGTGAGGTTAAAACAATTCTGAGAGATGAAATCCAAGGTTAAATCTTCCTTAAAGAACTTGTAAAGAGACTATGAACTCCCCTTCAAAATCCAAATTACATAAAATAAATGACTAAGTGGAAAGACTTTAGAAGTTATTTTTAGATCACCAATACCATACAAATTTTAGGGAGAGCTTAGACAAAATTCTTTCCATGCCTTGGACTAGTCATAAATTGCACGTGAAAAGATACTTTTGGTCACCTAAGTTCCCTATAGGGAACAAGGGGAGAATATACACACACTCTTCATTTTTCACAAATAAACAAATAAGTATCAAACACTTCCAAGAATTTACAATCTAAGTGAATGTTATTTTGATGTACCAAATGAAATGTTTAAGTTATTTGGCCCCTTAGCTTAAATTTGTAAATATTTTAAGAATTTGCATAAAATAACTTTAACACAAATCACCTAAGTTCCTTTTTAAGCACTTAAAATTAAATGTTCAAGACTTGACAATTCATTTTAGGCATCAAAATGAAGTGTTCAAGCATTTAAACTTGAAAATTTCTGTTCTAATCCTGCCTTGGCCCTATAAAAATTAGAGGGTTTCCTTCTATTTTGAAGCACATTTATGGATAAGCAAACAAGAATTAAAAATTAGCTCTCAGATTTCTCTATATTTTTTACACAAAGAATTAGCATTGATTCATGTAGGGATCGATGTCGATCTGTATGAATTGACGACGATTGACAAGAATCAGCATTGATTTCCTATCTATAAAAAAACATAAAAAGAATATGTTTCTTCACATAAAATGGTTGGCAAGATGTGTATAAATCCAAGAAATAGTACCAAATCTTGCAATAAAATGGTTATCAAAATGATGTCTAGGTCCTTAGAAATAAAACAAATTCTAAAAAGTTCAAGAAAAAATTGAAAAATGCATTCTTGTTATGTCCTATTTCTGCACACAAGGATTGACATCGATCTAGATGAATCAATGTTGATTTCAAAAGAATCATCATTGATTCATTTTTAAAACTGAGTGTAATTAAAAAATAGAATATAGAAAATTAAAGCAAAAACTCTAATTTTTAAGGAATTCAAGCATTCATTTAAAATTTTATGAGTTACACTTTGATCTCCTTGGTACGTATGATGCTTTGGGTCCTATCGGGTGTGCCATTTGTGATCAAGGAATCCAAGAAGGGAGGTTAGATCAAGTGTTAGAATAAGTAACAAAAATTGAATAAAAACACACTAACATTCTAACACTTATTTGCCTAGATTAGAGAGGGAGAATAATGAACAAAATCAAATGAAAACATAACTAAAATGCAAATAATGACAAATTTCTTACCTTATTTGAAGGCTCCCAATGATTCATTGTGTGGCTTGATCAGTTTGTGCTCAAAGAGTCTTTAGCAATGGAGTTTTTTTGCTCCTTCTCTCTTTGGCACCATTCTAGCTTGCTTGATGTGGGTTATGCTTGTGATTTTGGCATTATAACACTATATATTTAAATCATATACTAAAACCTACATTATAAGTTTACTATGTTTAAGCTCTCCAAATGAAGAGGCAAATGCTTGTATTTATAGGTTTAGAAACTAACCCCAATTCAAGGTGGGTTAAAGTGTAGTTTAAACATGGAATGGATTAAAACCTAACCTAAGTGAGTTAATTAACCCCAATAGAGTTAAAATGTGTCAAAATCTCATGATTTTTAATAAATAAGCATGGGTGAGATATTTTAGGATATTTGACAACTCTTGACAACTCACAAAAGGTAATTATAAAAACCTAGGACATTTTTTATTTTTGAATTTCTTTTTTTAGAATTTCATTAATTGTTCATGGATAATTCAACTAGGAATTTAATTATATTTATCATTTTAATTAATTCTAATTAGGATTTTTAACATTTCTAAGAATTTATTTATTTCACTTGTGCACTTGCCCTATTTAATAGGTTTATAGGCCAAATTGCATATTATGATATCAAAGGATGTTTAGAGATAAATCCGTGAGAGGTTTTTGTTGCTTATGGTAGGATACCCCAATTAGGGATGTCTCAATGAGATTCTGAGTTTTGAAAAATGATGCACAATTAAATTTAAGATATTTAGTGATTCTGAGAATTAATTTGTAATAGTTGGTAAGAATCAGTCTGAAGTTCGATTAAAGCCATTGGTGGTCAATTTTAGGTGTCTACACCACTAACATCATTTACTAACATTAATTTATAAGTGTGTTTATTATTTGAAAGACCATTACTCATTCCACTTCATCTACTCATAATTTTATTTCAAAGAGGGACAAAATGTATGCACCTAAATTTAATCGCCTCATTTATTATCACTATTATTATTATTATTTTAGATTGATGCATAGTTTTTGACAGGAGCTACAACTAGTTTTGGGGCACAAATTGGGGGCCTAGTCCCCAATATAACTATAGAATCATTAATACTTTTATCACATTGACACCATTAAGTAAATGACCACATCTAGCCTATAAATGCCCTCTAAGATTCGAATTCGACATCTCATTTAAAAAATTTAATCTAATTCTGAAGTTTAACGGGGGTGGGCCTGGGTCTGTAATGTACACCGAATGATCCATAGATAAATTACCCCACTGTGATCTATGTGAAACACATGGAGAAGATCGACCCCTACCTCAAGGTGTCCCCATGGTCACTTTAGAATGTAGGTGGTGTGCAAATTCCCCACTCTACACACCATGGATAAATCAAGAATAAAACTTAAGATTTGGGTGACCTAAGTGATTTATTCCATCCACTCAAGTTAATCCTTGGGGGCTATGTCACTAATATTATTATTAGTCAACACTAATTTCATCATTATTTCATCTAACATTTCCTATTCCCTCCTAATCAATAATTTAATCTTATCCTATACTAACCTTCATATTTCCCATCCAAGATTAATTCTCTTGTTATTTATTATTAACATTCCATTTATCACCTAAATCCCTCTCATGCCCACTTGTGAATTTTAAATTCACAAAATCAAACATATCCCCTAAGCTCTCCTACATACTTAGTACCTAGGCTTCACCTAAGTCCCCATTATCTGCTAACTAATCTAACTTATCCATTATATGGAAATTTAAAATTCTCTTCCACCTACTCTAGCCTATGAGTAGCCTATCTTACTCCCCTAGATTCTATATAACCCACTAATCACATGACTAGTAATCTATTAATTATCATTAAGATTCCAAAAAGACTCTAGAGGCTTCTACCTATAGAACATTCCCTCCTCTAGAATCATTCAATAAATTTTTAATTCCTTGAATAATTCTCTACCATTGATCTGCCTACACCTAAATTTAAGTTTTGGCCATTGATTTTCCTCCCTCCCTCTATATAAATAACCAAACCATAGTCATTGAACTAAATATAAAATCCATGATTATTCATGCTAAAATATTCTATCAACTAAATCTATCAAACTATCATCCAAGTCTTTTCATCAAACTAATATCATGCTAAAATTCTGAGTCTATTTGTAAGCAATCTCCATATATAATCTTTAGTCTTTTTTTTTAATTTGAAACTTGATTGGGAACATTTGGGTTTAGGTTAGAATGCTATTTTGAATGATTCATTTTATTGCATTTTAATCTAATGGTTTCCAATTTTAATGGTAGATTATATATTTGGGTGATTTGGATATAATTTTCATATCTAAATCAAATGATCAAATTTATCATCTTATAGTAATTTTCATCTATCACTTCAGCATCATCTTAAATATTTAAATTTTCAAGGATATCCAAATTATTATACTTAGTACTTGTTCCAGCATAAAGTGAGTATAACCAAGGAATCTAACTTTTGTTTCATCATCACAGTCCAACCAAAAAAATTCATAGTAGGGAATGTGCTTAAAAAAAGTGCTCAAAATGAATTCTACCATTCCCCTTATATCAAATTAAGGATGACTATAAAATTGTTATAGTGTGACACAAGCCATATCTGATTCAATAGATTTATCTTTATGCAATATGGCGTAGGTGTACCTATCAATAGTCATAGGGAAGTGGGTCCCAATAGACTTAGGATTTGAAACCAAAAACTTGTGCATCTCCATTAGTTGTTGCACTAGTTCCATGAGTGACCATCTGTCATCAACACACTTTGGAAACATATATGGAACACACTTATACTCACAAACCCTGATGTAAGAGCAGGTGTGAAACTTTATAAACTAACCACCCCATTTGTAAATCTTTGTGGTAGAGGCAATTGAGAAGTTTTGATTGTAAGGCTCTAACTTTGACATCTAAATGATGAATTGTAAAAAAGCGTCATTGACTCTACAGAAATGTTTGTCACTTTTTTTTAGCATCAATGAGGGATAATACTCATGTATATGAGAGTTAGACATTAAACCCACTGCGGTCAACCTGATATAGAATTTTATTCATATAACCACATTAACAAGATAAGACATCATATAGAATTTATGAGTGGTAATCAATTCACACAGCTACTTATGGATCGAGTCACTAATCAACTCAGCCCAGTTGATATACTATTTATCAACATGAATTATTTGGATGTATTGGAACATCCACTCATTGTAATCCCTTATTGTAGAATTCCCTACCACCCTATTTAAAATATTGATGAGCAATCACCTTAAGAGCCCATGACATAGAAGGTTTATATTTAACCAACCAATGCTTATTCAGGGATCTAAGACACTCATTTTTATTCTCTTCATGAAAATGTTGGGTTGTCTCTGGAGTAGTTTACACAAAAACCTCATAATCTAGAATCTTCAACATTTATTTAATTTATGCATGTCCAAGTCACAAGATTATTCATTTTTCTAGGGGTATATACCTCTCTTCTATCTCTATCATAATGACTTGTTATGGTCATGACAAGCTTTAGACACTGCATAGAGATTGAAAATGTAATATCTTGAGGTAGGTTGCTACATAAATGCTTTGCATCCAATCATTTTAAAAATAAACATTTATCCTCTTCCCTAAGTCCTCCATGTTGATATGACTAAGGTAAATGTTAATAACTTGATTGATGTTGTAATCTATATTATAAAGGGAGTGACCTCTTGGAATTGGTACTTCATTTCACTAGACTTTTATTTTCATTTCTTCTTAAGTGTTCTAGACATATGCTTCTTAAAATGGGAATGGGAGAGCAGGGATTAGAGAAAAAATATGTGAGTGAGAACATGAAGATGGGAAAAGAGAGGTAGAGGGAAGGGAGGTAGAATCAAGGGACTGCAATGGAATTTAAGAAATATAGCATTCAAGTTTGAGGGCTGTAGTTCAATCTAAGACTTTGGCATCAGGGTTTGGGGGTTATAGTGCAGTCTAAGAATTTTGATGTTAGGTTTTGGAGATTGTAATGCAATCTAGGAACTCTGATCCAAAGAGAAGAGGTAATACCAACTTCAGTAATGTAAGGATTTAAGATTCCCATGTGTATGTAAAAAATTTAATAGGGTAGGAGATTCTAATGATAATGACAAGTGAATTTGAGGTGATAGGTGGAGAAAAATATACCACCTATAATAAAAAATATTTGAAACAAATATAACCCTAGGTATACCCATTGTAAGGAAATTGAGAAAAACACCAAGAAAAATAGCCTCTAAATACAAACTATTGAGCAAAATCTAATAAATGGAAAGGAAAACAAGTGCAAAGTTCCAAATTTCAAATCTTGAATAATAAAAAATGAATAACATGGATTAATTAAATAGTGGATTGACCACATACCCATGCACGTGTAGGTAACAAACCTCAATAATGAGGGATGAGTTAGGTTATAACAACTACACTATAGTCACCTTGTATTCCTAAAAAAATAATAAGTCTGAAACACCATTTTTTCAAGTTTTTCCCCTTATATCTTGATCTTGAATGAAATTTGAATGGGGTACTCCAAATTTCATAGGTTGATGAAATTTGGGGACAAAAGTTGGCTTTGACTGGGGACCTGCATTTGATGAATGTAAGGATGAATTCCATAATATTCACATTTAGTAGAGTAGTTTATGTATACATTGGAATATGGAGTCTTTCTGAGTTAAACACTTTAATAGGAAAAAGACTCAAAAGAAATAAAGATAAGAAAAGACAAAAAAACAACACACAAAGCAAAAAATGATAAAGCAAACACAACTAAAATCCTAAATTTAACCTATGAATAATGATAAACAATTTTTATTACTTAAAAAACTTTATTTATTGCCCATTGTAAGGAAACAAGAGGTGTGTACCATCCAAATAAGCTAGGTAAATTATATTGTCACCACAAAAGTGATAAATCTTGAATGGAACATTCCACAGAGAGTCAAACTTCCCATGATTACCCTTAGGGTCATACCATTTATCCCACAAGAGGACGAGGTCACCAACTTGAAAATATATCTACGTGGATTTCTTATCAAAGATGGTCTTCACCTTTTGTTGATGTTCAATAATCCTTTCAACTACCCCAACTCTTTTTTCCTTTAATTTATTTAGGTAAATAATCCTCTTCTCCAAAGAACATCTGAACTTCTAGTCTTCAATTGCTTTAACCAAATGGAGTGCTATCATTTTTAATGTAACAAACATGATGGCATCGGTACCATACATGAGTTAAAATGGTGACATGCCAATATCTCTTTTTGGGGTAATATATTTAGCCCAAAGTGCATCATATAACTAAGTTCTCATT
Source organism: Torreya grandis (assembly GCA_037957365.1). NCBI lineage: Eukaryota > Viridiplantae > Streptophyta > Pinopsida > Cupressales > Taxaceae > Torreya > Torreya grandis. Next base: position 5,704,511 of record JARHVA010000175.1, read on the forward strand.
AATTGATTTTGCCTCAACATTATCTTGAGGGTAGTAGTCTGAAGAATGGGACAAATACATATCATATCCATTACAAAAGCTAATGAGCTTAGAAGAATAAAATTTGAATCATTGTCAGCTACTATCTTTTGAAGAAAACCATACCTAACCAAAATGTTCTCCTTAATAAAATTTCACACTACCTCCAAATTAATTTGCCTAAAAGGAATGGCTTTAACCCATTTCATTAAATAATTTGTTTCAGTGAGGACATAGGTGTGACCCATGCTAGCATGAGGATTTAGTAAACTACATAAATCGAGACCCCACTACTGAAAAGGACTTCAATTACCATTGGTTTCAATGATAAAGCTACTAATTTAGGTCATCCTATGAATTACTAAAAAGCTTCACATTTGGATACCCAATCCTAAGCATCTTTAAAGAGGGTGGGATAATAATGATTGGCCCTCAATATATTGTTTTGTGATTAGTTATGAGAAATGGAAACCACATGCCTTGTTATGGAAGGATTCTAAAAATTTCTTATGTTGTTCATGGTCAACACATTTATAGAACATACCATCAATACCACTTTTGAAAAGGGTATTGTCCCATATGATGTAATTTGTAGCTCTCAATTTTGTATTCTTTTCTCCTTGGTACTCAAACCTTTAGGACACTCCCCATAAGTGAGAAAATGAGCTATATTTGAATACCACTCATTTATAGTGCTGATAAAAAGGACTTTTTGTACCTCTCATAATAAATCTTCTTTTATATCATTAGGCATATTTTTATAAATTAATTAAAACAAACCAAAACCGTTGAAGAGCTTAGTAGGTTTGATGTCTAAATAGAAATCCAAAACCTTTGCTATCCACCCTCTTCTGTTTTAACCAAGCTCTTATTGGGTGAGTATGCACATGATAACTGGGTCTAACACCATGATGATAGTATGTGAATTCAAGATGTAATATCTAAATTGCTTTACTATGTTCATTACCACATATGCATGATTTTCAATTGGCAAGTATTTGAGTTTGTGATTCTTCAGACTACAACTCATGAAGGATATGGGTGATTCAACACCTTTATTATTCCTTTATACTAATAATATGGAAAATGTATGTTCAAACACATGATAATAAACACTAAACTCTTTGTTAAATTTAGGGCAAACCAAAGTGGGCACTCTAGAGATAGAAGTCTTGATCTCATCAAAAGCTTCTTTCCCATCCTTATTCCATTTGAATTTAACCTTCCGTCTCATCATACTATTGATATGTTTGGTACGTTTGGAAAAATCAGGTAAAAATATCCTTACAAAGTTTACCTTACAAAAAAAAGACTGAACATCTTGTTTACTAGTAGGCAAAGAAAGGATTTGAATTTCTTAGATCCTTTCTACATCAATCTTCATTTGTTATTTTGACACTATGTGTGTCATTAGGAATCTATCTTAGATATATTTTTATCAATTATTTTTTGATCAATTAAGAACACAAAAATAAATGAAATATACTTTGGAGCCTAAGACCTTGTGAGCATACAAATATTGGTCAATAATACATAAGATTCAAATTAAATACATGCAAACCTCCTTTAGAAACATCTTTGCATAGGATTTAGCTCAAATGTAGTGTCAAATGGTCTTTGTAAATGCCAATTATGTTTGAGACATCTCCATTAAAGCTATGGACTATGTTGAAGTTGATCAAGAATTGGGAAGATGATGTACAATAAGACTCCAGAATTGGTTAGCACTTTGTTGTCAAAATTGAGGATGATAATTATAATGCAATGAGGTATATTTATAATGATCTAGGGTCAAAAATGAACCTTCATCTTGAAATCAATATGAATGTTTAAAAATGAGTCATCAATAGTACATATGGATCAATATAAGGATCACTAATGTGAGCCCTTCATCTTAATCAAGATGAAGGGTGGAGGACGATCTTTAAAAATATCAAATGAAAATTAATATAATCCCTTCATCTTATTTCTAAGGTTAAGGGGGTATAATTCTCCTTCTAAGATCTTTGTGATCCTATTTAGACCCTTTATCATATTTCCAAGATGGAGGAGGAGAATCATTCCCAAGAAAGGCCCATGGATCATCAATATGGGCCCTTCATCTTGTTTTTAATATGAATGGTTGAGAATGCTCCTAAAATATCCCACAAGACGCATTAAGAGCCCTTCATCTTAATTCCAAGATGAAGGGTGGAGAATAATATTGTATATTAATTTACTTTATCAAATTGACTTTAGCTCACAAAATCATATTCTAAAGAATCTCAAGATCATTTCTTGAAGTTAGATGACCATTTGGAGGAAAAGAAGAATTAATTAAATGAAAGGGATTTATAATTCTATTTGAAATGGAAATATAATTTAGAAGAATGATTTGTAGAAGAGGGAATTAATTTCATTAATTGATTAGTGAAACATAAATTAATTGAATTGAACAAAATAGCTAATTAACCAAGGAAATTGACCAAAATGATAATTGAATAGAGAAATTAACTAGAGTGATAATAACTGAATAGAGAAATTGACTAGAATGATAATTGAATAGATCAAATACTGTGAATTGTGTCACCTAGAGGTGCCTCAAGGTAATTTTGAACACATACATTAAATGAATAGAAGATTTTGGATTAGATTGTGTGTAATTACAGGAAGTCATTCCATTTCACAAATTTGACACGGAAGTGATAAAAGTGGGGTGTCTACATTAACCTATATTTGATAAGGTGTTGTGAGATGTAGATAAATAAATGGATTTTTAAAGAATAAAAAATCATAAAAATGATCATAGAATAAAATTAACAAATGTTAGTTTTGATAAATTTGTTAAAAGTACTAACAAAAGGGTTCAAATGTGCCCCAAAGTGGCACTTAGTAAGCCCTAAATACCCCATCAATGATGAACTAATCGCATAGGAATGATAGAAGGTAATAAAAATGAGTAAACCCCCAAAATGATGAACTAATAGCATAAGAATGATAGAAGGTAAGAAAAATGAAATAAATAGGTGAAAACAGGAAGAAAAATGGACACTAGAGCTAAAAATTAATCCTCTAAAGAAGGAAAAATAGTGCATGGAGGGAAATTTTTTTGAAATAAAAGGCTACAGATTCACTCCAAGGTAGAAATTTGGTTCATTTTCACCCTCTCAATTCAAAATTTACCTCTAAGATTTAACACTAGAGTGACATGGAGAAGAAGGTGGAGATAGAGTATGTGGATGAGGAGGTGGATATAGGCATATATGAGGAGATGGTAGAGGTAGATGTGATAGGGAATGATCAAGGTGCACATGTGATAGGGGACATAGGGCAGGTTGGCCCCTTGGGAACTACTGTATCTTTAGAGAATTAGACACTTATTAATAGATTGAGACATGATGTTAGTGCTAGGGAGACTGAGCTCACAGGTTTATAGAATTGATTATATTATCTATCTAAGAAACTATCTATAACTCACAAGTAGATTAGTGTGGATTACACAAAGATATCTAGACTAATAACCAAGTTCAGTCAGATGTTTGAGATATAGGTTTAGCTTAGTTATGAGATAGATTCAACTATATCAAAGTGAGATGCTATAGTATAAGGACATGTACAAATTATGGCTCAAAGAGACTCTATGATAAAATAACGGGATATGACACAAGCCTAGAGGGATACATCACAAGCAGGGTTGGCTAGACTATAGATAGAGCTAGATGAGGCTTGAGTGGTTGTTACAAAGAGAGGTTTAATATTGATCTATTAGAGAAACCTTTAGACTACATCAGTGAGATCAATAGCTTAGCCACCTCTTCATTCATCAAATATGGGTCCTCCTACACAGCTAACCCCACCATAAGATAAGATAGGTGAGAGCTCTTAGCATGCATATCTATAGGATATAACTACTAAATATAGTCATAACTAGAGTTGATTTATAGAGATTCACATTTTTATCCATTAGAAGTACTGATTTAGATGATGTACTCAGATGATTCAAGATTTACTTGTACTCTTATGATGTATATGCCTAATTTTTTGATTTATGTGGACATTTGACACTTTGATATATGAGACTTATGATATTCAATGTTATCTCATGTGATGTTTATATTAATTACTTATGCCATATGTTTTTTAGATTATACATGATGGATATGACTCTTATTTATAGATGCTCCTTCTGTTAGTATTGATGAGATGACTAGATGTTTGTTAACGTAGATGATTATATCAGATAGATATAAATGTATTTGATTTATGGAATTGACATGTAAGCCAATTTGAAACTTGATGTTTAATATTACACATGACAATATGCATCATAAACTTGAAAGAATCATGATAACATTTATTTGTTAAAATGTGTAAAAATTTGAATTCAAAATTCAAATATATACAACTTAAAACAAGATATGGAAAATCAATCTTTAAATATACAACATAATGCACTTAAATCAATTCTAATTCAGATACAAGTGTTCACAACTCAAAATCATGATATGAATAATCAAGACTTAAGTGGAAAGTATAATATACTAAATTAAGGAAACTGAGTAACAAACTACATACTGATAAGCAAACAAACAATCAACACATAAACACACAAGTGAAAATAAAGAAAACATTCAATTTAGAAAGGAGTGTGTGTGAAAATAAGGTGTCAATATTTTAGACTAAGGGTTTGATAAAATAATCATGATCAAGGTGGAATAGAAGAATAAGGAAAGGGTGGTCAAGATGACTCCAAATGCCCCATACAAGTGGTAGTTGCCTACATAATTCTATGGACTAAGAACTATTTAAATAGTCCAATTTGATCTCAAACCATTGTAGTTTGACCAAAAATTGGTTATAGAAAATGATAAGTAGGATTAGGGATAATAATATGAACATTGAGATAGAATGGTTAAGCTTGCATAATGGGGAGAGCATGAAATATAAACTCATAAAATAGTGAGAGCATAAATTTAAACTTGTAAAATGGTGAGAACATGAAATTAACTCAGAAAATGATGAGAGTGTGAAAGGTTGGTCCTACTTTTTGAGATGTCATACCCACAAGGAAATGGAATTAACAATGAGGTACTTCAGTATATGCCACCTAACAACAAGTAACTATAAATCTAAGTTCAGTAACAAGATGAAAACTAGTCATTTACATGACCTTAGATATAGGCACATATGGGGGAAATAAGTCGAGCAATTTTTTAGGATTTTCTACATATGGGAATATTTAGATTTTTAGGGATTTTTGGAATATTTGAACTGTTTAGGCATTTTTGGAATATTTGAACTATTTAAGGATTTTTAGAATATTTAAACTGTTAGGGATTTTTGGAATTGGATATAAATAAGAGTATTTTGACTAGAGAATGTATAAGAATGAGAAGAGACAATTATAGAAACACTTATCAAAGTAAAAGTTGCTCATGGGTGCATGAACTCAATAGTGAATAGGGAACATGAAAGGGTTGTCCTTACATGAGAAAATCCGAGAAGTACCACTCAATAATAAATTATAATAGGATACAACCTCCTCTTTTACAAAAATGAATCAGGATGCAATGGGAGTGATTGAATGAATGTTTTCAAGAATTGCTAGGTACTCAAAGGAATAATGAAAGTCATACAAGTTGGAATATCTTGACATTACACATGTGACATTTCTTCTACAAAGAGATTTTGACACAAACCCATTCTTTATTTTTTCACTACTCTTTTTGATGTTGCTTTGATTCACCTATTGTACCTTTATAATTATAATCATATCAGGGTGGAAATAGGAAAAGGAAGTGAGGAATAGTGAAAGGATTCTCCCAAGTAAGGGCTAATAGGAATATGGAAAGACATTTGAACTAGATGATGGAAATATTAACATGTCCTTATTTGCAGCTCTAAGTCTTATTGTGTGTTTTTGTGTGTAAGTGACATTTTAACATGTCCATTTTATGCAGCCCCTTGGACTTCTTCCATGTTTTGTGTGTTTTTTTATGTGTTATTTGTGTATGTTTAATGGCCATGACTCTTGTTTGTCATTATTTGATCAAATTGTGATGCCATGATAAATATCATACATCACCCCATTTTTTTGATTCCATAATAAATATCATACATCTCCCCATTTTTTGATTCCATGACCAATATCATGTATTTTCCCTTGAGTAGTTATCTATTAGTTTCAAGTACTCAATATTGATTATTTATTCATTATGTACCTAATTTCTAACATTTATCTAGACATGACACTATGTATGTTTTGCTATATGTGTATCATAAATTACTATTTTTCTTAGATAATAAATATGATGTCATGATCTCCAATGTTATCATTATTACTCTAATTTTATTTTTTTAGCTAAGTTATTGTGCAGGCTTCAAAACTCACCTCAAAATTAGGGGGCATACACAATGGTTGGTATTAGAGACTAAGCTAAAATAGTCTTCTACACAGATATTAAAAGGATATACTTGTTCAATTAATCATATTTCATACTTATTTTCTACCCAAAAATCATATTCAGATCAAACCACGTTATTTGGTCAATAGTATAGGTCATAGTTGTCTAGAACAACATGCTTTCATCCCAACAGTCAAAAGTAACATTTTCCAAAATTTTCATAATTATACTCGATCTAAATAATATTTTTAATGGTTACTCAAAAATAGATTTCAAATTTATACATGTTATCATAGATTTTTCTCAAATTTGGGGCATCATGCACATCATGTGTTCCATAAATTTTGCATAGGTTTACTCATAAATTTGGTTAGTATTACTCAGTTACCAAAATCAACTATACTCAAATATAATATTAGGTGCATGTGTGTGGCACGTGATCACTTTTTTGCTTAGTTTTTGTACTATTTTTCACATAAAGAATGAAAATTTGTGTAACTATCTATGTTGTATACACCAGACTTAAATCATATTATTTTTCCACTAGTTTTACACTAGAATGAATCATAATCCATATACATCTTTTTATTCAAATTTTTACACCAAGTTTCACACTAGAATGATCTATTAGAATTCATATAGAGATTCAAAACCACTTTACCACCTCGAGCTGTGTGATGATGGAGTTATGTGTATCTTAAATTATTAATACAATTATCCTACCAAAGAGGATTGGGGAATTCACACTCCAAACCAAGTGTTATAACAATAAAATCTCTAAGGGTTCCACCCTCTCTAGTCACTATTTTTACACCAAAAAATGCATCAATCTGCGTACATGAAAAGGTGTATTCTTTCCTTTTTATTTATCTATACATTTCTTGTATTTAATTTCAAAATTTTATCCTAAATAAGGACTAGTTTATACATGTTTCATTGCATGTTTTCATGAATCACAAGTAAACATGTGATCTATATCCAAGTCCACTCAACACAGGTAAGCTTAGGTATAACTGTCATTATTTTACTCTAGTAATTATGCTTTGATGTATTACTAGAATAAAATGGGGGAAAATGTAGTCATAAAAATTAGCATTTAATTATAAAATAATGCACTTATGACCACTCCTTTACACACTTATCCTATGCTTAATTCCATAATTCTAGACTCTTATTACTCTACTTCTATGTGGATGATTCTTACCCTTAAGAAATTATGATATTGAATATTCTTATTCTTCATTCTAATCAACCTAACATCACTATTTGATTGATTCACATTCCTAATTTAGTTATATATGCTCCTTAGATGAGGTCTCTCCATCAGAACAATCTTTCTATTCTATAGTGTCTAAAGTCATCAGTTTAATCTTATTGCCAAATAATGGCTAGTTACTCAAATTCAAATTCATCTAACAATTCATATTACACATTTTTCAAGTCTAATTCAAGGAAATCCCCAAAATTGTTAGGATTGTGGAGCTAAAAGCTTCACTGATGCAGACACGGAGGAGTTTACAGGAGAGTTGCTGAGTGTCAGAGACATCGGCGTCGGTCAGGCAAACTGACGTCGGCAGGATAGGGCAGGAAGGCAACCGACGTCGGTCAGAGATCGGCCGGCGTCGGCGACCCCCAGGCGGACAGGGACCGGCATCGGTCGCCTGTGTGGTTTGGACTGCGTTTATTACAGGCAGTTAGCTAACGAACCAAGTGTTTGCATGATCAGGGCTAATTATAGACTGAGAGCTGCGGATCTAATTATTGTAATTAGATGTCTAATTATTGTTTGGATGAGATCTATATAATAGACTCATGGTTGTATTGGAAAAGTGTGCTAGGGAGTAAGAGAGCATAATTATAAGCTCCTTCTGTGTGTGAGGTAGAGCAATGGTGCGTTCCTCCTAGTGCCTCAGTACCAGGTGTGTTGGTGCTGGATTGGAGAGTCAGCTGGATTCTTCAGGAGTGTAGGATCTTGGTCACAGTTGCATGGCCTATATAGGATATCTACATGGTAAGTAAGATCGTTGATCTGCAGGTGTATGTGTGTGCAAGGTCGAGGTTCACAGGTGAGCAGAACCGTTGTTTGATTTGCAGGTGTGCAAGGTCATATAGACAGCAACACAACAGGGAGCAGTATCAGGCAGGATCTACTTGGAGTACAGGTGTGTACTCGGACAGAGCGACAGGAAGGCAAGGGAGTTCCTTCCATAAGTATGGTCTGTTGAAGTGCAGGTTATTGCAGGTTCATGGGAGATCTACTTGAAGTACCTTGAGTACTTGTGGAGCACGTGGAGTGCATGTAGCACTTGTGGTGTGTGTGGAGCACAGGAGGTGAACACCAACTCTGTATTTTGAGTTGGGTGTTGGGACCTGAGAGGGAGAGCTTTGGGGAGAAGAATTACTGTTCACTTGAGGTGTGGAAAACCTCTGTAAGGTGGTGGAGAAGAAGTGGCATCTTCTTTATTGTATTCTTTTCTGTATAAAGTGTTAATACAAGTTGTGTATTGTCTCTCATATCTTGTGTTATTCTGAATTCTAGTTACTTGGTGAATCTGGTTAATTTCCGCATATTAAGTTGCTTGGTTTGGTAATCAAATTGTGTGCTTCCAGTTTATTTCCCAACAAGTGGTATCAGAGCTAAGGTTGGAGGACGCAGGTTTTGTGTTTGGTTACAGGGCACTCTCAGGGGTTTTTGATCGAGTGGGAGTAGAGCAACAGCAGATCAAAGTAAGCTAAGAATGGAGGAGTTGAAAAGCACAGATGGTCACTCACGGTCCTATGGAAAGAAAGAGCAGGTAAAAGATTATTGTTGGTTGGTAGCAGATCAACATGAAGAAACTGAAGAAGCAGATGTTGTAGGTGTTATTGCACAGGATGTTCTTGGAGGTTTCTTGGATAAAGTTGAATCTTGGATAAAAGATTTGGTTGCCTCTTTCCATGCAGCCCCAGGTAGAGGAGCTGGTAAGCCTTGCCAAAGAATTGGCAAAGGGGAAGTGAAGCTGAAATTGCAGGCGGCCAACACATAGGTGTTGATGAAGGTCATGCAGGTCCCAGGTTTGGAGATATGGCTAATTTCTTTAGAAAGATTGGGTGATGAGAGATGCACAAGAACTCTCACAGCGGATGCACTTGAATTAGTTGGTGGTAAGAAAATAGGTATCCTTTATCTACTTGTTTATATTACTGATTCTTCTTTTGTTGCGGAGACGTGGCTTCGTAGGCTTGGTCACATGAGCAGGAAGGAGATGCATGTTCTTAAGCGGAAGACAGATATATTTGACAGGCTTAAGAACTGGAAAGCCTTGGTGTTTACGGAGGAGATGGCAGACAGAACCCAGTGGATGTGGCTGGATACTTCTGAGCAGGGCAGTTTGGACATGGGTTTTGATTCAAAGAAGCTCGCAGGTAAAAAGTCATCACTCACAGGTGAACACAGGTACCGATGTCGGTCAGGAGGAACCAGCGTCGAACAGACAGGTGCCGATGTCGGTCATGTGCAGACCGAAGCCAGCGATGTCGGGCAGGGTAAGACCGACGTCGGCAGTATGTAAGACCAATGTCGGTCAGAGGATCGACGTCGGCAGCAGGGACACCAGCGTTGGCAGGTTGGTAGTCAGGTACAGACGCATGGAACCGACATCGGTCGGATGCAGACTGTGGGGTGACCGAGGTCGGTCACTGTAACGGATTTTGGGTGGACAGCACGCTGTCAAGGAGTCTCAAACACCCATATGGAGGACTGAAGGTGTAAGTAGGCCCTCAAATTCGTTGTTCCTCTTCTTTATACATGTTGCTGATTGTAGAGCAGGAAGGATCTAGGAAACAGGTGTGAGCTTGGCATGGATGAGGATGTGATTCCTTGGAGGAGAACCAGACAGGTGTGTTTTGGTAGAGATGCCAGCAGGTATGAAAGCATAGAGACGAACGGATACCTTAGTAGAAGAATAGAGAGAATGGATACGTGAGACGGAAGATCAGGGATATGGTCTTGAGGAGCTGCAGGACAGTGGTACAGTTTTTTTGACAGGTGGAGGACGAAGCATGGCTTTAGTCAATGTCAGGGTAACTACTGTGGTTTTGTCTTACCAGGTGGATGATGAGTCATGACATCATTCTGTTGCTGTATGTGGATAGTATGCTAGCTAGCAGGGGTGTACATACAGGGTTTTGCTGAGCTAAGGGTAAGATTAGTTCAGTGGCATGTCAGGGGGAGTTTGGAGCAGTGGAATTCTTTGACATGGGAGACATGGAGATCACAGGTTGATTTTGTCTCGAGTGGGAGCTGATGTGAATCAGGTGTTGGCGAGGTTCAGGATGCAGAGCCGGAGCACACTAAGGGCTGGACAGGTACAGTGTCCAAAATCACATGAGGTCTGGTATAGACCTGAGTATTCCCATGCAGTGGGAGCTGTCAGAGAGTTAGGAGCCAATTCAGGGAAGTGGGTTCTTAGGTTTTCTGAGAGGGACCGGCAGCAGGTGTTGCTATGCAGGGTCAAGACTTCACTACAGGTGTTGTAGGTTTGGATGTGGCAGGGTACTCGGATGATAGGTGGTACACCACGGGATGTGTGGTGGGTTGTCTTCAGGTGGGAGCTTGAAGAGGGATACAAACCAGGAAACAGATTAGACGGAGTACAGGTATAGGTACAGTGCAGCTGTTTATCTCCAAGTGGGAGATTGTTAGGATTGTGGAGCTAAAAGCTTCACTGATGCAGACACAGAGGAGGTTGCAGGAGAGTTGTTGAGTGTCAGAGACACCGGCGTCGGTCAGGCAAATCGACGTCGGTAGGATAGGGCAGGAAGGCAACCGACGTCGGTCAGAGATCGGCCGACGTCGGTGACCCCCAGGCAGACAGGGACCGGCGTCGGTCGCCTGTGTGGTTTGGACTGCGTTTATTACAGGAAGTTAGCTAACGAACCAAGTGTTTGCATGATCAGGGCTAATTATAGACTGAGAGCTGCGGATCTAATTATTGTAATTAGATGTCTAATTATTGTTTGGATGAGATCTATATAATAGACTCATGGTTGTATTGGAAAAGTGTGCTAGGGAGTAAGAGAGCATAATTATAAGCTCCTTCTGTGTGTGAGGTAGAGCAATGGTGCGTTCCTCTTAGTGCCTCAGTACCAGGTGTGTTGGTGCTGGATTGGAGAGTCAGCTGGATTCTTCAGGAGTGTAGGATCTTGGTCACAGTTGCATGGCCTATATAGGAGATCTACATGGTAAGTAAGATTGTTGATCTGTAGGTGTATGTGTGTGCAAGGTCGAGGTTCACAGGTGAGCAGAACCGTTGTTTGATTTTCAGGTGTGCAAGGTCATATAGACAGCAACACAACAGGGAGCAGTATCAGGCAGGATTTACTTGGAGTACAGGTGTGTACTCGGACAGAGCGACAGGAAGGCAAGGGAGTTCCTTCCATAAGTATGGTCTGTTGAAGTGCAGGTTATTGCAGGTTCATGGGAGATCTACTTGAAGTACCTTGAGTACTTGTGGAGCACGTGGAGTGCTTGTGGAGTGCATGTAGCACTTGTGGTGTGCGTGGAGCACAGGAGGTGAACACCAACTCTGTATTTTGAGTTGGGTGTTGGGACCTGAGAGGGAGAGCTTTGGGGAGAAGAATTACTGTTCACTTGAGGTGTGGGAAACCTCTGTAAGGTGGTGGAGAAGAAGTGGCATCTTCTTTATTGTATTCTTTTCTGTATAAAGTGTTAATACAAGTTGTGTATTGTCTCTCATATCTTGTGTTATTCTGAATTCTAGTTACTTGGTGAATCTGGTTAATTTCCGCATATTAAGTTGCTTGGTTTGGTAATCAAATTGTGTGCTTCCGGTTTATTTCCCAACAAAAATACCACTATATAATCACATTTTTATTCATGTGTTCATTAGATGGTAAGAGGCTTTTATATTAAAAAACCAAAATGATTTTAACTATAGATTGAAAATAAATCACATATTCTTCTTAATTTTGAGTATATACAACCCAAGTAGCCTTGAACTTAGTCTGAATACATCAAAAAAATCACAAGTCACTATTAAAGATCTTAATTACAATAAAATTGCACCAACATATAGCATTACACCAGTATTTCACACACACAACCATAACATAGGATAACTACATAAAATTTGATCCCTCTTCAGAGTATTGGTATATAGGCAGCACTCAACATAGAGGATGTTGAGGTCAAACATAACTTCAATCCCTAACCCCTTTTTCCTAATTTACTAGATTTGTTCATCATTGTCATTGAGCTATGGATTCATGGAAAAAATATGGCACACAGTGACTTCATAGGGAATTGAGATAATTTGATCATACCCCAAGTGACTGCACACAGATTGGGATTCACATAAAGGAAAAAACTAGTAGACATTGGGGCACTCTACATACTAAATTTTAGGCTAACCTTGTTTGAATACCATGTCCTTATCCTAAAATCAAACAAATCCATGTTCTTAATTCACAATGACCTCACACAATCTCATAATTGATCATATTATCTCTATTTTACTCATTAAATCTAAGTTATAACTAAGTTATTTATCTTTACTAATTTCCCCTTTTATCATATTTATAAATATAGTAAGCTCCATATCAATCTTGTGTATTAATTACATAACTCACATTTTCTAATTTTACTCAGTGATTTGAATTAATTAGATTAACAATTTCTTAATCCCTAATTCTGATAAAACATGTACCTTTTCAACTTGAAGTTGTGTGAGGGTAGAATATGGGATGACATAAATAAACAATCCATATACATCATGCATTATATGGGTGTAAATAATACATAATTAAATATTTAAGTACATTTGTGATGAGATCGTAGAATTCACAAATCATTCTCATAGAAATTTTGAGTTGTTCAAGTGGAGAAATTTTTTTATTCTTTTGGTGATAGATGAAATTGATGTTCCTAGTGAATACATCAAGCATAATTGGGCATACCCATTGTGGGATAAGTATCCCACCAAGAGGCACCAAAAACATATTTACATTGGCACCTACAATAATAATTACAAAATCAAGATGGATAGCGGGGTTGATAACCTAATTCTAACCTACAATGATGAATGATACATACCCATAATCTTTCCAGATGTGTATGAGGGTTATGTTAAGTTCATAGTGATGACATCATTCACTGGTGAGGATAAAAATATGTTTTACTGGATTAAACTACCATATTTTTTTGTGCGATATTATGAAAGAGTTGTAAAGAGAGTGCATAATACATGAAAGAAGAGATTGGATAAAACAAAATTTTATGGGGGAAGTTTTATTCTCAAGGTTTTATTAAAATATCCATCAAGATTAGATACAAATAATGAAATTGATTCAGATGATGACTCAACTAAAATATACCCCCAATGTAAGGAGATAGTATGAGGATTTACATGCAAATTTTACTATGAACTGAAGCCCATGAAGAAAAAAGGTGTGCACAAATTTGAGCAAGAAGAAGAACATGAACATGAAAAATTGGCCACACAAATGGTTCAAATTAATCCTATTGAATACAAAGGGGAGGATGTATATGTCCCCAAGAAAAATAATACTACACATCACTCCAAATCCTCATCCAGTAGGATGATCAAAAAAATCATAAGGTAAAAAAACAAGTTATGAAAGATAACCCTAAAGTAGAGGAAACAGAGTGTATAGTGTTAGATGAAGATAATGTACTAATTTCAAAGAGATAGTGGATTTCACAACATCCCAAGGTATAATATAAGTATCCTACATATGAATATGTTCCACCACCTCCCAAGAAATCTATTCTTTGACCAAGGTGACTAACACCACTTTATTTCATGTTAGAGAAACTATCACCCACCCATATTTTAATCAATAACCCATTCACTCTCCTCTAAGGTAGTGCACCCAACCATGAAAACTCACTCTTACACCAACTTATCAATCTTTTAATCTAAAAATGGAGATAGAATAGGATAAGGATATTATTGTGCATCATCCCAAAGTAGATTAATTGAGTGCAAGAGCACTTGAGAAGTAGGGTTCCGAAAGTAATCCTTTGTAAAATGTTTCACATGACTACAAAGGGGATATAATCTTGAGGGTTCCCTAGAGAACATTTTGTTAGAGTATAACTCAGTGGATTTGGATACTATAGTGAAAATGCACAATGAAACATTTAACACAAGAATTAGTGACACTACAAAATGAATTGGGACTAAATGGTTTGAAGGATGTTCTCCCTAAAAATATATAAAAATTAGATGGCATTATGGAATAAATTGATATAGGAAATGAAGAAGTGATAGGAGAAGAACATGAGGATGAAAGGGATGGATAAGAAGGAAACAAGGAAGCACATAGAGAAAAGGGCTCAATATTCCTTGAATTGGAAACATATGATGACGAGGATCTTAATGGTGATGCTAAGAAGGAAAACAAGTACATTATGCCATAAACATCTGACTTAGGGAAATATGTACCAGCTAATGAGGATAACATAGAATAATGGGACATGATAATAATAGAGAAGTACCATCAATTTTTTTCAAAAGAGAACTTATATTTATATAACCATTTACATGAAGAGGTTGGTACCACAAAAATGTGTAAGAAAATTCACTTCATTGTGGACACCTACATGGATGAATCAAAATTCAAGGCATCATTGAACATTGTATGCAAGGAGGAGACTAATGTAGAAGATGTTGAAGAAGCCATGCACATGTATTCAACCAAGTTGATTGAGGTAAAATATAAGTGTGCACTAGTCAGAATGACAGTTGAGTTATTGCGCTAGAATATTTTGAATAGCATATATGCTAGAAACTATAGAATACACTGAATGGATGCTAATAATAAATATGTTATGGCCAAACAAAAACTATCAATCATGGAGTTGCAGATTATAAGGTTAGAACAACACATCCTCCAATATGAACCTAGATTAAATAATAGGTTTAATACATAAAGAATCAAATATGTACATAAGTTAAGCTTAATGGTTTATAAACTTTTAAATAATAAAATGGAAAGATCCAATGTTGAAGAAGAAGCATGGAAGGAAAAATAAAATGCATAGCTTCAATTTTAATAACAACTAGAGGGTTGCAAAAACATCCTAAGTGAGCTCTGATAAAAAGTAATGAAAGCTGAAAAAGTATTTTTAATCTTCATGAAGCATGCCCTAATAGTAAATGTATGACTTCTTTATGAATTAAAAAAGTAGGAAGAGTTGGTGATGCAAGTATA
Source organism: Torreya grandis (assembly GCA_037957365.1). Classification (NCBI taxonomy): domain Eukaryota; kingdom Viridiplantae; phylum Streptophyta; class Pinopsida; order Cupressales; family Taxaceae; genus Torreya; species Torreya grandis. Next base: position 5,720,149 of record JARHVA010000175.1, read on the forward strand.
CCAACTAAGTGATAGATCCAAGGGAAATAAAATTCTTAAGGATGTGGAATAGCTAAGAGATAAAATAGATAGAAGGTGTAAATAATTATAAAAGGGATTTAAAATCCTATAGTGTAAATCAATAGACAAGGAAAACTCCCTTAAAGTGGTGTTATAAAAATTCTCTCCATAGCTTGTATCGACAAAGTTGAAGGCCACAAAGCTCCAAGAGTAACCACCTACACTAAAAGATTGACCTAAAAAATTTCCAATGAGATAGAGTTGATTGAGGATACCATTTTATGCTGGAATAGTTTTTTAAGTATAAGTCTAAAAGGATGGGCTTGATTTTTTAGAAGTGCAGGAAGATCAAAGCAATTTTTCTTAGGGCAGACAACTAAATTAGTGAGGGTTGATGTTAGGCCCCCATTTTGGCTACTTTTGGCTAAGTATATAAGCATGCACTTTTGAGTATCATATGGCACAAATTATGCATACATGTTTAATATGGTGCATAGAGTAATAAATACAATAAGACATGGGCCTAGTTTGGATAAAGTTTAATGACATAGAATGGCGTATGAGAATGAGGTCATGCATATGTACAAAAAAAGTCAGGAACAATCAATAAAATATTGACCAAGTCTCAAAGTGCACATTTGGTGGCACATTGGTCAACACAAAATAAGAAGCATCAAGATTGGGAGGATGTTATGGAGGATGTAAAGTGAAAAATAATTAATTACATGCCAGGTTGGTAGATTGAGTCCATTGAAAGAAGCATTAATACATAAAATTTTTGGAGTGAATTCTATAGAATTGCATAGATATAGGATACTATTAGAATTAATACATTCAATGTAAATAGTTAGAATTAATATTTATAAAAAAATATTACACAACTTGTGAAGCATGCATTAATTAATTGTAAATGTAGGGTGGTGCTTGAACTCTATAAAATCCTACCTTGCCCTGTTGTTTAATGTAGATAGTTTTTTAGTTGATATCATTATATTGTTGAATTTTTGAGGCATTATTACTTAGAGTTATGATGATAAGATAGATTGTATTGGAACTTGGGTATATTGTGAAAGAACATGGTTATTTAAGTAATTTGTGAACTTAAATGAAAAAAGACAAATATTTTCTCTTAACATTCATTGCATTTATGTGTTTGTATAAATTTAGCCTAAATGTGATATTTCTTTGTTAATTATGACACAAATTGTGTTTACTTTAATATTGGGATATTTGTTATGAAAACCATGTTATAGTTTCATAAATAAAGGAATAATGAGTATTTATTAGTGCTCATATGAAGATAACAAGTGAATGTTGTCTCCATGAGAATAACCCAAGTAAGACTCAATGTACTGTATCTCTTTGTTTGTACCTCAAGTGAGCGAACTCGTAATTAGTATGATATGTTAGCACAATGAATTGTTTAATGTTTGGGTGCCAATAGTGAAAAAATCTTAAAATGTGAAAAAAACCCCACAACACCCTTTGTTGTCCATATCCAAATTATGCTCATTAGGGAGGGCCATGGCCTATTTAGCTTCCTCTAGATCACCATCTAACCTCCTCTCACTAATATCAATTTATAAACGTCATAAACCTATATATATATTACTAGATACATGCAATTACAATGCAATGTAAACTTTAAACTTACTTCTCCATATAAATATTTTATTCTCTTTTCTCTTACATCAATATATAAACCTCATGAATCAAGGTTTTCAAGTACCATGAATGTATACTAGTTACAATATAATGAAAATTTTAATTTTACTTCTACATATATATATTATAATAATTTATTTCTAAATTAAACACATAAAAATTTGAAATCATAATAAATTTTTAAAAAGAGATAGTTCAAAAACATATTATCTATTGTAGAAGGGGACATGAAACAACATTATAAATCAATTGTAAACACTCATTTTTTTCCACTTTCATGTATAAACAAACATCAAAGTGACTTCTTGTAAGCAATGCAAGTTAAGCCTCAAAATCATGAAAATGATTTGATTCATCAATGCACATCATGTGAAACTTATAATCCAATTCAACGTATCCCTAACTAGGGAAATTCACTGTACTCAATCATCTTCTTAGTCTAATTCATCTTTGGTCAAGTTTCTACCTAACAAATTGACCTTTTCAACCATGTGTGAGGGACAACCATTCAAAATCTAGAAATGGTAATTAACTTGATCATAATTGCTTAATTGGTTAATCTTAATGAAATGCATAAGTGAAAATTCCATGGATAATTAATTATTTAATTTATATTTTTAAAAATTCATAAATCCATATTAATGACATCATCTTTTGTGAGTTGTCAAGCACTCACAAAATATCAAACAAATATATGAATTTGTGAGCCATGCCTATTAATTGAAAATATTAATGTCTTGTCCCCTACCAAACCTAACCATGGTTAAACTAAACCTAACCACACTCGAGTTAGATTTAATTTGAGTGGCTATAAATAAAAGGCATCACCCATTGTTCAATAAGCTTCTTTTATGTTATGTTATGATGTTAAATTGTTAAGCCAAGCTAAAGCCAAAGCCAAGTCCAACATTAACAAGTTGATAATGAGAGGTGGTGAAAGAAGCTCCATTTACAAATAATTATTTATCACATGATCAATCACATATTTCCATTGCCAACATACAACTCTTGCTCTCATAGAAGGTAAAATTGTTTGTTTTGTCTTTATTTGATAGTTACTTGTATAATTCTCTTGCTCTTTGAGTTTCTAGGATAGAGGTGTAAGTTTAATTATTATGTTTTTGATTGATTTTTATCATACTAACATGATATTAATATTATCTCTTGAATTCCTATTGATCATATAATGGCACGTCTAGTGGAACACTCTTCATGAGCGTGCACCTCAAAAATCTTCTTATTAGTCTTTTATTTTGATTTTTGCTTTTAAAACGTCCCATAAAGTCATAAATTTGTATACATTAATTTTTTTTTCAATTTTTTTTAAATATATTTATATGTTTCTTATTAAATTTTATATAAAAATTTCATGTAAAAACTCTTTACATTTTAGTATTTATCATCAAATTGGTGATTGCCACTTTTATTTTCTAGTTTTATACTAAAAATAGATGATAAATAGCTCATAAAATTTTTTATATTCATTTTGTTAATATGAAAGTTTTCATAGAAATACATATTTGACCTATGAACAACCTCCCAACATTTTGTGAAGAATTGATGAATAATTTAGAACTTATGGTCAAAACACTAACTATAGTTTTTATCCTTTTTTATGTTCAATTTTGTTTTTAACTTTGAATTTGTAGGTTGCCTTTACTTTCTTAAGCCAATCAAACTTATAAAAAAATTAAAATTAAAATTTCAAGCAATAATAAACTAATCTAATGTTTATTTTGGTGCTTTAAATCCTTTCAAATAACTTCCAAGTTTTTACAAAGGCCAAAATTTCATTCACACTTACGTTTTGGTGCATAATAATCATCTAACAACTTTGTTTTTGTCTTTCAAAGTTTGAAAATACCAAGAAAAAAGATAAGGGGCCAAATTTCATTTCACATCTTGATTAGTGAACAAAAATATTAGACTAAGTTCTCCTAAGAGATTTATTTTTGTTCACTATTTTTATTTATTTTATTTTTTGCAAATCAAACTTTGTGTGTATGCTCTCCCCCTATCCTATTTAGGGAACTCGGGTGACCAAAAATTCCTTGTTACTTAGTTCAAGCCTAGAAGGAACATTGCCTATGATCTCCCTAAGTTTAAGTAACTTGGGTGATTCAAAAAATGAACCTTAAAGTCCTTCTAATTTCATTTGTTTCCTTTATTGCATTTGGCTTGTGGGCAAGATTTCATCACCTCCCCATAAGTTCTTTAGGGAAGTGTTGACCTAAGATTTGATAACTTGACATCATTTCAACCCCATTTCATAGTGGGGTATATAAATTAGGGCACGTGATACTCATATTTCTAGGGGCTGAGTGATTAGCTTCTTTGATCCTAACAAAAACCTAGGTCAGGTCTAGATAAACATCAGACTCCACTAAGAAGTACACAGATGAAGTCACTATGAAAAGGAATAGGTCCTTGCATAAGACATTATCTAGTATGATCCCAATTGATGTGATTTCATCACTTATGTTATCCACACTTAGGACCATCTAGAATACGTGAAATTTATAGATTTCAGACAAAACCCCACTTTCCATGAAATTTCATGCCAAATGTAGAATGCTCCTCACTCCATTTCTATTTTCTTTAATTTTCATAGACTAAAATTTGTTTGTTTGTCACAAGTTAAAAACAAGTCCGTAAACCAACCACATTTTTTTTACACCACTTTATTCTAAGATGTGTTATTCTATCCATTTGATACCAAACTTTTGCCTTAGACATTTTTCAAAACATTTGTGTGTGTGTGTGTGTGTGTGTGTGTGTCACTTGCTTAAATGGAACATCGTTACGCTACCCGTTTTGTCCCAAGTTTTTGCCTTGGAGTTTTGAAACAAAGACCATTATCATACCTTTTGAGAAAGATAGCATCCTTACACTACTCTTATTGTTTTAAAAAAAATCCTTGTGTCAAAATGAGTTTGTAAGCATGTATGCCTTTGTTTTACAATTGGTATCATTATATCATCCATTTGGGTCTAGAATGTTGTATATTGAGAAACCAAGTTAAAAATTTGTCTTGTGAAGTTGAGATTAAAAATTAAGTGGTTTATGCATATGCCTTGTGTAATTTTAGCTTGGGTGTTTACCTCTTACTTTTGAACTATACAACTGAAATTGATTCATTGCTTGCTTTGAAGATCCTTTGCCTAGATTTAGGAAGTGGTCTATCTTTTATGTGTTTCACATATATTGTGTTGCCTTGAACTAAGGTCGAAAATCCATTTTTAGGTACAACCTTAAGCACAGTTATTTTACATTTGATTCTTTCTTATCATTTGGGCTTGCTCATCGTGTTTATTTTTACTTACTTGAGATTGAAATTCCCAATTAGTTTTAGGCATGTTCCTAGGATGAGTGTCTTATGCCAAGGTCAAGTTTGTGTTTGAATCCATGTGCCTAGTTTGATTCTTAGTGTTTCAAATTATTTTAGAGTTAGATTAAATTTTCTTGCAAGTTTTACCTTGACCAAGTTTGTTTTTAAAGTTTAGCTTTGTGCCTTGTTTCTAAAGACCTAGCATTTATCTTTCAGTTTTTTTAGACCTAGTTGTTTTCAAGTCTAGCTTTGTGACCTTTTTACAAATATAAGAATTTATCTTAGTTTTTATATTTTTTTCATACCTTTTGAATCTATCTTTTTGCCTTGTTTCCAAAGACCTAACACTATTTTCATTTTAGATATAGATTAGTTTTGTTCAAAACACTTTGCCAAAAACCAAGATTTCAATTTGTATTTTATTTGACCATTTGTGTGTAAGACCTTAGACCTTGGAGATATTTGAGACCAAGACTATCATTAACAATTTTGGAGAAGAGCTCCATTCTAGGCCATGTTTAAACTATTTGCAACATTAGATCGAGTTTTTCATCTAGCCCATGTTTATTTTCAAGACTGATTTCACTATACTTAGACCAATGTCAAGTTCCATGGACCACATTTAAGATCAATTTCATAGACCAAGACCACCCTCTTTGGCCTAATTTTCAAACCCAGCCATGATGATTATCATATGCCAAGATCACCCTTCTTTGGGCTAATTAAAGTACCAAGTTCACCCTTTCAATGAGAATGGTACCTAATCCACTACCTATACTAGTAACCCTCCTTTGGTATGCACTATAAAACAAGCTCCAAAACACCCAAGGATAACTATTCTAGGCCTTACTCCTCTATATTTCATCAATAACCAAGTTCCACAACACTCATTCATTACTATTCTAGGACCTTGTCCTTTAGCTTGCAATAGCAACCAAGCTCCACAGTACCCATTCATTACCATTCTAGGACCTCTTCCTTTGGCCTATGTTAAAAAACAAAATTTTTAGATCCATTTCATTACCATTCTAGGCCCTTAAAAATATGGTAGCTTATTATCAAAACAAGGTTGTCCAAGTGCAACTCAATAGATCACAGTTACCATCCTGGACCCACAACCAACCTTTGTTGAGCCCATCTTAGATGAGCCTATTTACGAAGAGCCCATTATTGAACCACATTTTTTTCTTCATCCATTTCTAAACTTCCCCCATGTTATAAAATTCAAGCCATTTATTGATCCACAACAAAGCCAATCATTACCTCTCCAAGATCCACTTTTTAATGACTAAAATGTGTTCAAAATTGATATTTTACAACCAAGCGTAAACCAAGGTCAAGACAACCAACCTATTCATTATTTTTTTAAAAAACCTTTTTTAGATGAGCTAACCTATATTAAATCACCCTTTGATCACTTCCCTATTTTTAAGGAGCCTCACTTAGATGAGCCAGTCTTTGTGGAATTGCTTGTTGACCCTTTCCCTTTGGTTGAGGAGTCTCACTCTAACAAGCCAATCTTAGTTGAATCACCCCCTAATGATTATAACCACCTTTGGTAAAATAATTAATTTGACAATTTATATGTTTTTAAGGATCCTCAGTTTGATGAGCCGGTATTTATGGAGTTGCCTATTGACCATTTTAATTTTATTGAGAAGTCTCACATTCAAGTCTCTGTGGAATCTTTCTTAGCTAAGACTATTTTTGAAGATCCCATTGTTCAATCCCAGGCCATTACTCATATAATACCAAGAATTCAACATAGCATCTATGACATAACACTCAATGAATAATCAACATTAAATTTAGGTTCTATTTTTGAATCGATATCAGATTTAGCATAAGAAGTAGAATCAATGTTAGTCTCAACATCAATTTCAAAGTCTTTTGAGTTAGACTCGACTTCAAAATTAGAATACATTCATGGGTATTAAAAAATTGGTTACACATACCTTGGATATCAATTTGAATATATTTGTGATCTTTCTATGGTTTTTTAGGATGATTACTTCAACATTGATACAAGTTCTCCTAGTATCTTCTATAAAGATTGTGTTACCTCTTACCATTCTATTACCACTCCACTTGTGATTAACACCTACGAACATAGTCATTATATTAACATTCCACATCCCACAAGTGTAGATTAGGATCAACATAATCACACTTTGTTGAACTGAATCCATGGAGACATCAATTTTAGATTATCAAGAGGACCAACACCACATTAATGCAGAAGAACAATCTCATAGTGAAACCTTTTTAGAGGTGCTAGGGGGTAATCAAAGTCCAAACTCAACATCTTCTAGAGAAACCTTTTTTGAGGCACTAGAAGACAATCAAATTCAAGAGTCAACATTATTTAATGAAACCTTCTTGAAGTCACTATGGGATAATCAAGACAACTTTATTGGTGAGAACTTCTTTGAGGTGCCAATAGCTGATCACAATATTTCTTCATCACTTGATGAAAACATTATCAAATATTTCATTAGTATAGCTTCCATTACACAACATAATCAGATGGCAACTACTCTTAGGCCCAAATAATATAAAAGTATGGTAGTCCTATCGAGAGCATATTCAAAATTCTTTGGCTACACCACAACCAAAATTATGTTAAATCTAGAATCAACAACATTGTGTGTACCTAAAAATATTGATCTTCATTTGTTTCCCAACCATTATATATTCCATTATGATCCAAATATCCATCTCCAAATCAGAATTTTTATCCACTATTTATTTGTATTTACCATCCTTGGCCACACTTTCCTTTACAGAGGTTATGAAGACATCTTGTCTTGAAGTTTGGAGGAAACAAAATAAACAACCAATGAAGATCATAACAACATTATTACATTCAAAATCAACATATTCTTGATAAAGTAACTATTTAGAAGGGGTTTGGGCTAGAAATTTACATAATTGACTATTTTGGTTGTATCATATGTTGATCAGGATGAACATCTCCACATCAATAGGAACAATAGAACCATTTACCTTTCCTTTCCATTTGCCTTACCTTACCATTTACCTTGTCTTGTCATTTACCTTTCCTTTTCCATTTTCCATTTTCCTTGCCATTATTTCATACCTTTCCATGTGCCTTGCCTTTACCTCACCTTACCATCCTTACGTATCTTGTCATACCTTCAAACTAAATTGACTTGAGGTCCTTCGAGACTATGTAAGCAATGCTCGATTTACATTGAGGTTAGCTCAGTTGCCCTTTCCAATGCTCGTCATTTTGTGAGAAATTTCAGTAAATGCTCTCATCTTTTTATGGGTAACCTAAGTCAATTCTCTCATCATTTTATGAGTAACCTAAGCCAATGATCTCACCATTTTGAAAATGGTATCTTGTCAATCTCTTGTGATTTAATATACCCTAAAATTTTGAAATCATAAAAATTAGAAAATCATCTTACAATATCTTAGAGAGATATAAAGACCCAAAATCCAAAAACTTTTATCGTATCTAAACCTAGTCACCAGTCCTCAATCCACTCTATAAGGACAAATTCATGGTGGGTGTCAAATTTGAAAATTTTGGCCACACTCACAGCTTTCACCCTATTGGGGCAACACCAAAGCATGCAACTTATACAAATATATCTTATCCCCACATGTTTTTCCCTTGCATATAGCCTTTCTTGGGGGCACCATTTTTTTATCATTCCATTGAACCTTCACACATACATATCGACTTGGTTAATGGTACGATGCTTTCTGTTGCTTTCACTTTCAATTTTTCTATTTGTTTATTTGTTTTATTTCATTATTTTGCCTTGACTTAGTGTTCATGTATTCATTGGGTGATTCCTTGCGCATTGTTATTGAGTCCACTCATATTCATATGTCAACATTGTCATCATGGTTTTTATCATTGGTGAATTATTTTTTATTGTTTATTAGATAAGGAGTCAGTCCTTATGCACATTACAAAAAGCTCATCATGGTGTTTTATATCATGATGCATACCATCATGTGTTAAAATAAATATCAGTTCGGTGGAGATTACAAGTAATGGCTCCACAAAAATTTCTCCTTGTTCACCTTGGCAAATCCTCCTATACTCCTTGATCAAATCAACCCATTGGCTATTCTGATTATATCAATGCTAATAAGGATGAACATATCTACATTATTAGGTACAATAGAATAATTCACATCGATCAATTCTTATTATTATATTTTATTCTTCATTTCATTTTCTCCTGCTTCTGGGTGAACTATATTAGTCTGAGGTCTATTTTGACTATGTAAGCAACACTTAGATACATGACGTATCTCAGGTTAGCTTGACCACCCTTTTTCTTCCAATCATATATTTCATCACTCTACACATCCTCATGTGCCTAGTTATTTGTGGCTTATTTAGTCATTAGACTATCACATATATGTTTGTGCCTACTCATATTTAATCTATGTAATAATTTATATCCTGGAGTTATGCTTACCAATCAACCCTACTAGGGTACAACAAAAAATCATTTTTTAATCTAAGTCATACAAATGATTATAACCACATTTTGTAAAATCATTATTTTGACTCATTTGCTTTATTGGGGTACATAACTATGCCATTGATTATAACTACCTTTGGTAAAATTAGTGTCTCAATCTTTGTTACTTATTATAACTGCCTTTGGGCAAATTAGTACTTTTACATAAATGAATGCAAGCATTATCTTGATTGGATTAATCTCACCCATAAGTTAATTTCATTATTATTTTTACTTATTTTTGAGGGACCATCCATCAATTGTATATATCAGCCACTCCTTCGAGGGGGCATCATAGGCTTCTCAAACATTGTTTGGAGCATCATTCCTCAATCATTATCTTGTTTTTCTTGTTAACAAATTTATAATTATTTGAAAATATGTTACTATGTTTGTGTCCTGAAACACCTTCTCAAACAAGGGAAAACTGTGGACACTCATTTTTGGCCACTTTCATGTCTAAACAGACATCAAAGTAACTTCTTGAAAATAATGAAACTTAAGCCTAAAAATAATTGGAATGCTCTAATTCATCAACGCACATCATGTGCATCTTATAATCTATGTCAATGTATCTCTAAGTAGGGTAATTCATTGTACACAATCATCATCTTCCTCTAATTCATCTCTGGTTAAGTTTCAACCTAGAAAATTGACCTTTTTGACCATGTGTAAGGGACAACTTATCAAAATCTAGAAATGACAATTAACTTGATTAGGATTGCTTAATTAGTTAAACCCAATTAAATGCATAGGTAAAAATCCCATGACTAATTAATTGTTGAATTTATATTTTTAAAAATTTATGAATCCAAATTGATGACATCATCATGATATCACTCAAATATCTTGTAATAGTGACATCATCTTTTGTGAGTTATCAAGCACTCACAAAATATCAAACAAATATCTAGAATTTTGAGCCATGTATATTAATTGAAAATATTAATGGCTTATCCCCTCCCAAACCTAACCATGGTTAAACTAAACGTAATCACACTTGAGTTAGAGTTCATTTTAAAGGCTATAAATACAAGGCTTCACCCATTATTCAATAAGCTTTTTTTGTGTAATGTTATGATGTTAAATTGTTAATCCAAGCCAAGCCAAAGCCAAAACCAAAGCCAAGTCCAACATTACCAAGATGACAAGGAGAGGTGGTGAAAGAAGCTCCATTACCAAAGAATTCTTGATCACACAACCAAGCACATCAATTATTTTCAACATATAAATCTTGCTCTCATGGAAGGTACAATTATTTATTTTGTCTTCATTTGATAGTTACTTGTATAGTTCTCTTACTCTTTGAGTGTCTAGGCTAGAGGTGTAAGTTTCATTAGTGTGTTTTTGATTGATTTTGATCATACTAATACGATACGAATCTCCCCTCTTAGATTCCTATTGATCACATCAATAACTATAAATGAGACAAAATCCACACTAGAATATATAACTTTGAATAAATAATATGGTATGTGTAATTTAATCCCAAATGATAAACCTAACATAAACATAATATAATACAATTACTCTAAACAAAAGGACCATACAAAATTAGAAAGGTTTGTGTAAATAAATATCAAAATTTATTCTTCCCATTATCTCTAAGCATTGGATAGATTTTAAACCTTCTTTCACATTTCCTTTTGGTCAAGAATCTTTCCATTTCCTTTGAGAATATCAATCCTCTTTTTTCCTATTCTCCACCACTTCCTCTAGTTTATCATCCCACATGTGTGAAACTTTGCAAAAAATAATTCAATGTCATGACACCTTTGTGATATCATAAAACAAGGCTTTGAAAAATACCCATGAATTTATATAGGCAATGATGCACATTGCATACTATACATATGACTTTTTAAAGTTAACAACATGGTCTATATCTCCAGACACCCAAAAAAATGTTTTTTTTAGAAATGGTAATTAAAACTTGGTCCCTTATTTATCACTATAGGTCTGACGAAGTGCACCTTGTTATTGTGATATCTTATGTTTATAAATTTATTTGCATATCATTACCAATAATATCCATAAGAACATTGTCCTTGTTTGAAATAATGGAACCAATTTTCATTTCTCACAACAATTTTTCTTGCAACAATATTTAGAGATAAACTTGGTTGCAGTGTGGTAGTCAACACATACTCAAAGTTTCTTAACGTCTCTAATAGTTACCCTAGAGTGTTTATTTAATAAAATAAATGTAATTACATGGATATCCTCACCTTGGCTTAGGTCCATGGTTAATTATTTATCAGGGTTGGACCCATTAATTAAGCTACTTTATATGACTAGGATCATGCTTTGCTTCATGAATCCTTTGATTAATTCATATTAGATCACCAAAAAATATATATTGATTATGGTTGTGATAAATAACCATTTGATTATTATTGTTTTCAATTATATCTCTTCATACCATATAAATATTTTGATCTATTGGATTTATGTTTAGGTAACAGGGGTTTTGGATGTGTTATTACACACACACACACACACACACACACACACACACACACACACACACACACACACACACACACACACACACACACACACACACACACACACACACATATATTGATGATGAGATGAGTTGATAAGGGTTTGCATTGATTCCATCAAGTGGGTACTTGAGCCGATGTAACATGAGTGGTAGATCTAGTGGTGGATATTCACAGTGAGCATGGATATTTGAAGTGGATTGGTAATGGAAGTCACCTTATATGCCATTTATTTATCTAGTGCATTGGCCACATGGACACTTGGCATCGTATCTTTGGTGGCATAAATAAAAAATGGATACATTATATTTAAATGCGTAAAATAATCCACATGAGCATGGAATAATGAGAATGTGAAATAAAATTAAAAGAAGCACGTGATAATAATCACTAAGTAAATGTGTGATAAAGTGAAAATGGCCATAAGGTATGTGATCACCAAATATGTAGCCACAATCTACATAGTGTTAACCAAAGTGGATACGTACTCAAAAAGAAACTAAAATGAATGCAGGCCACATGATATGAATAAGATCAATAAAGGATTCATCAATGAAATGACAACCACAATAGATAATACTCAACATGTATTAAATATAGAAGTGACCATTAAATATAAGGGCTGAAATCCAAGTTGAGAGGAGATGATAGTGGTTGGAAAATATTTGAGATGATTGCGGACTACATATAATAGGAATATGGTATATTGCATAAAATAAACACAGTTAACCAAACACCCTACAAAAATTAAATGTAAACATAGAAATAAACAATCACCATAAATCTCCAAAGTCAGAACACCATAAGGATCACCATTCTTTAATCTAACATGACTTGACCAAATGATAGGGAAGTGGTTTTGGAAATAAATGGATACCATAAATCTCTTAATAAATGGATAATTATTTAATGGAGGCAGGGTATGAAAATAATCATCCACTAAAGGGGAAAGAGGAGAGTTTGACAAAACTTTGTTTGAAATTTCACAATGGATTGTAACATCAGAGCATGTGGTTACTCATCTGGATTTAGATCAATTAAATGAAATATATCAATTAATCGAAGGAAAAATCAATGAGAGGATTCCTTAGTATCACCTTATGGACTATGTGCAAATACCATGAGGGTGGATGGGTGGATCATGATACCAAAAACATCTCATCATTTGATATCATCTTGTGATTTTGTTGAGACTAGAAAAACAAGTAAATAACAAAGGTTTTGGTCACATGATGCACGTGTTTCAAATTTCACCCATGTCTTACTTTCTTTAAGAATTAGCTTAAACTAAGATGTTTCTGAATGGTGGCAAGATATAAAGTTAATATGTTATGTTTATTCCTTTTAGATTACTGGGATGACCTAGAATTTTTAGGAATGGATAAATTATCTTATGATTCATTATACTATTGGAAATCGTAATGATTGTTGTTTGTCCCTGCATCTCTATAAAAAGGGGAATGTGTATACTACTAAGAAGGAACATAATTAATCCTTGGGTGTAAGTTGTGAATAAAATCTCAATGAGAGATTCCTTTATACATATGATGTAAATCCTTAAATTTTTAAGGGAACCCTACAAGTATTGCACTCCCTTATAATCGGCCCTACCTCATGTGGTGAACATGGTACATAAGCTACAACTGCCCATATGTGAATCCTTGAACTAGTTGAGTTATGGCATAATGGTCACCCATTAACTCAACACTTAAATTTTTTAGATAAGTATGATCAAACTATCTATATGAGTCAAACCATTTCTAATGTTATCAAACACACCCAATATGACTCTTAACTCTTCGCTAAGAAAATTAGAGGATATTGTGAATGTTAGCAAGGTGTTGACATGTTAAATATTTTGGTTGAGGTCACCAATAATAAAACTAAGTCTAAACCTTTCTAATTATACCTATAGGTGGGACTATGCATTTACATTGAGATAGGGATGTGGATCTATGTTTTAGGTATGTCATTATGAATATGTAAAGGAGACATAGTTGGAGCTTGTAGCTACTCTTTCCTAAGACAAAAAAACTATGATGTACTTACATTGCAAGGATCTACCTTTATAATTAGACACCTAAAGGAGATCACATTATCTCCATCATAGTTATCCAAAACATTTGTAGCTTATGTGTTGCAGGAACATCTCAAGTGAATCAGTTATCCTACATCACCAAGTTTTGAAGTGTGTGGATACCCTGGAACTAGGTGATAGAGGACAACATAGAAGAACTTACAAACCAACCAATAAGGAAATTGAGGTGAGCACAACACACAAAACAAAATCAAGATAGCACAAAGTCTTGAGGATCTTTGTAAAACAAATAGCTCACATAAGGAAAAAAGTACCTACATTAAGGGGAACACATAAGCAAGGCCCAAGAAAACAAACACCTATCCAAGCTAAAATTGCTTTAACAACAAGATTTAAAAAGACATATGAGGCACATTCAAATCAAACACTATCAAAACTATGAGGCTCAAGGTCTGACTTAGCCTAGGCTACCCCTATCATAGATTGATAGTTGCCACCAAGGATACTTAGAGATAATGGTCCATTCCCTTGACTAGATAAAATGGTGACCAAGCTACAATAGTTATAAATATAAGTGTCAAACCAACAGAAAAGTTTGTTTATGGTAGTTAGTGGCTGATGGTTGATATTTTTTTGTTGTAGTCACTATTGAGAGTGAGATTTTAGAAGAAGGGTTGAGGCTTAAGGCTTAAACCTTGCCAAAATGCAGAGCTGAGAGAGCTGAGAGATCTTAAAAGGAAGACAAGGGCCCCTATGTACAGTTATGAAGCTCATAATATCATATAACCCTATTTGACAAATAAACTATGTTTGAAAATATGTAAAGTATTATTGATGGTTGTGTGGTGACCATCCCTTCAGTGAGAACCCATAACTACACTAGTTGGTATCAGATCAAGGTTTAGATCCTTTGGGAAATTCAAGGGGAGAAGGACATATAATCATAAGTGTAATAGAGTGATGCAAAAGGAAACACTAGTATAATGATGACTGTGAGGCAACCAAAAAAAGATATGGTTAGTCAACCACCAACCTTGAGGTAACTAGCTAGAGATGAGTGTTGAGAGAGGATGAATAACATACCATCGATCATGAGGTAGCTAGTGGAGAGTGTTAAATACAAGGACTATTCAATCATCAACTATGAGGCAACCATTATAGAGTGGAAGAAATGTCTAGGATCATGACAAAGATTTGTGACATCAGTTCAAAAAATCCTAGAGAGCCTACGTAGGATTTCCCCAATGAATCACAGTTGTGGATGGTCCAAAATATTGAGCCTCGACTAATCACCAACCATGATTAAATTGAGTGCAAGAAATAAAGAGAGAAAACATAGTTGAATTACCACTTAAATACAACCAATACAGAGATAAATTAAGAACAAGATTCCAACTAAATCATTGATCAAATACAATTGAGTGTAGGAGAAGAGGTCAACTTCTCAATCAAACATAGTCGATCACAAATAAATAAGAGTAAGGAACTCACCAACCAGAGGCATCCAACATAGAGGTGAAAAGACAAGGATAATTTATAAAATCCTTGATTTGAGGTAGTCAGGGCATGAAAAGCATCTTCTAATTAGAGTATTGGGTAAAAGGTGACAAGAAAAAGGCTATCCATCTGATCTAGAGATCAATTTAGAAAAGGTCCTAGATCAGATCAAAACTTGCACCATTATATAGGGCTTGTTGAGACCTTTCTAACAGTATGTGGAACTTCAAAAATAGAGCTCGTATGCTCCCGATGTAGCCAATCAATGTTTTGGTCAAAGTAGGTCAACAAGTGGTCAACATTGGTCAAACTAGAAAATTTGATGATCTTGCAATATTTATAAACTAGTTTCATGGTGTAGATCTTGTTGAGAGTTTTTTGGCACATTTTATGGTTAAAAAAATGGAGCCTGTATGCGAAAGTTATGACCAGTCAAAGTTATGGTCAAACTTGCTAAAAGTGATGACATGGCAACATGGACCAATTAAATGATGGCACGTGGAAAAAAAAAGCATGAGACATGTGGAAAAATTTGTAGTTGACACATGAGGCTAAGGTGAATTATAAAGGTAAAGAAAGACATTTTTAAAGATGTCTAAAATAATTTTTATGTGGGATAAAATTAAAAAACCCACAACCTAGCCCAACTTATGGCTTATTAATTCACCCATTCCTCACATATTATAATTAATTGGTATTTTGATAATTATATGGAAGCCCACGAATTAAATATGTGGGATAATATCAAAATTCTAATGGGATAATATAAATCCCATTAAAAAAAGGGTGGAGATGAATATTAATCCCATTGTTATTAAAAAAAGGGGATAATGTTAAATACCACAAATAATGGTCTTGGGACAATTATGAATATTATTTAATATTGGAAAAGATAATCATCCAAGCCCACATTTTTTGGACTCGTGAACATATATAAAGGGTCTAGAGGGGTCATTTGAAATCATAATCAAAGTGTGAAAAACAACACATTAGACTTGATAATAATCAGAGCCAGAGCCGAAAGCCAAGAGCTAGAGCCGAGAGCTAAAGAGCTAAAAGATAGAGCTGAGAGCCAGAACCAGAGCCAATTGCCATAAAGCTAGAGCCAGATGTCATCAAAATATTCATTTTTAGATTCAGATCCCCTACTTGGGATAGCTGATGTAAAAAGTAATTTTTGCATTAATAATCTATCGGTTCTATCTTTGAGTAGGACCCAGAGACATAACTAGAGCAGTAGGTGAACCCCGTTAACAATTGTGTGTGTTGATTTTTTTGATGTTTCTTGAAAAATTATTATTTTAAATAAATTTTCAAGTTAAATATTAATTAATTTTGTAAATTATTTTTTTAATCAAAATCAATATATGTAAGCATATTTTGCTAAACTTTATCGATCAGGTTGGTATCAGAGCTAAGTTTGTGTTGGTGTAATTGTGATTTTAATCACATTCTATGGAATACTATGGATTCGATGCTAGCTCAAATTTAACTATTATTGAATACTATTGTCATTATATTGATGCAATACTTGCAATCACAAGAACCATGACAATAAGCTACAGAACAAAGATAGGAGTTATAGATCGAGAAGCTCAACCAGAGCATTGAAGTTATGTGGGCATAACTGCAACAAGAATGTCATCAAAAGAAGCAAATATAAGTGGAGTCAAAATTCTATGGCTATTGCTCAAAATAAGGTCACATTGTGGATTAATGATAGAATCTACACATTCACAAAGCTCCATCCTGGTACCAGCAGAGATACAAAGCAAAGGGGAAGGCACCTGTCATAGAATTTGCAAAGCCCAATTCTCCTAGGCAACAAGCAGCAAATGAAGGATTTATTTGAGAGATGTTGCCAAGTCAGGTACCAAATATTATGATGCATTTATAAAATGAAAGAAATGAAATCAATTCTTCTGATTATATTAAGAATTTTAGGGATACTTTGTGTTCTAACTCTATAAATTCATCAAGTAATTGTGTTGATACATTTGAGAAGCACACAAGGGGAATAGGTTCTAAGCTGCTATCCAAGATAGGATTTAATGGAAAGGGCCTTGACATTAATATTCAAGCAATTGTCCAACCTATCTAAGTTGCGAAGAGACCACTTTACGTAGGATTAGGATATGGAGGTGAAGGACAATCTTCCCAAGAAGCTGAGCTGAAGAGTTACTCAAACAGCAAGTCAAAATACCCTGAAGAGTTGAAGGAAGCATTATTAGAAGATGAAGTAGTTAAATCTAATGAGACATCTTCAGATGACTTATCAAGGTATGAAAAGAAGAAATAATCGAATGTATCTTATAATTATGCCTCAGAAAGCCCTAGAAGGATGCTTAAGAAACATGTCAAGAAGAAGACTGACAAAACAAAATTACCCAAAGAAGACATGAAGTTGGGTTTTTAATTCAATGCTAAAGGGCAAATGTTGAAAGAAGATAAGCAAAGTTATCCACAACCTTAGGCAAAGGTTGTAACTGCATCTTTAGTCAAGCAAAAGATAGAACCTCATCAAGTAGAACTTGAGATGACAAATATCAGGGAGATGACAATCAAGGAAAAATTGATAGTGCAAAATTTATCACCCTAGAGAGGTAAACAACATTTTTTCAAAAGAATAATTGCTAAGCATTCAATTATGGATACTATTTTTGATATAAATTATCAAAGGAATCTGATTTCTGAAGATTTTGTAGAAACCTTAGGACTGGAAACTAATCCACATCTCAAACCATATTCTTTGGATAAGATAGATGATGGTAGTAATGTACATATAAATAAAACATGTGAACTAGGCTTTGAAATTACCTCCAAATTTTTAGATGAAGTTGATTTAGATGTGGTTCCACTCCATTTTAATGGTATTGTCATAGGAGAATCATATTTGTCTCTGAGAAAGGAAACTTTTTCCATGAAAGAAAATCAATATAACATCGTAAAAGATGGGATAGAATATCTCGTGCGAGCACATCAACAATAACCATTACAAGAAAATGGTGCCTTTAGTGTTATTTTACTCATGTATGTTGTAGACAAGAATACTGCAAGGCAACATGAAGATGCCATCATGAGAAGCATCAGGAATAGCCCAGAAGACAAATTGTATATTTTAATCTGTATGTTTTAGTATGTGCAAATATATATGCATGTTTGTAAGACTTGAATACATGTATTGTTTATAAATGCATAAGACCCAAGTATGAGCAATGTTTGTAATCATTATATATAGTTACAGTGTTTTTCAAGACCCAAGAAAGGAAATGTTTATAAATTGTGTTACTATGGAAGACCCTAAGAGGGCAATTGTAAAATGGTGATTGTTATAACACTAGGTGACATGCAACATTTTCATAGTAGTCAGAGCCATGAAAGATCTTCACAAGGAGTATCAAGTCTAGTACCAACTTTTCAAGAATAAAAGCCTTCTTAATGGGGAGGATTGATCCATATATTGATTAATAAAGTATCCTAGATCAGATAAAACTTGCATAATTGCATAGTTCCCGTTGAGACCTTTCTGATAGTATATGAAACTTTGGAAACAGAGATCGTATGCTCTTGGTACAACTAGTCAAAGTTTCAATCAAATTAGGTCAATATTGGTCAAACTAAAAAAATTGATGATCTTGTAATGTTTATGAACCAGTTCCATGGTGTATATATTGTTGAGAGATTTTTGGCACATTTTACAATTTGAAAAACGGAGTTTGTATGCGGAAGTTATGACCAGTCAAAGTTATGGTCAAACCTGGTAAAAGTGATGACATGGCAACATAGACCAATTAAATGATGGCATGTGGAAAAAAAATAGCATGAGACATGTGGACAAATTTGCAGTTGACACATATGGTTAAGAAGAATTATAAAGGTAAAGAAAGACATTTTTGAAGATGTCTAAAATAATTTCTATGTGGGATAAAATTAAAAAACCCACAACCTAGACCAACTTATGGCTTATTAATTCACCCATTCCTCACATATTATAACTAATTGGTATTTTGATAATTATATGGAAGCCCATGAATTAAATATGTGAGATATTATCAAAATTCTAATGGGATAATATAAATCTCATAAAAAAAGGGTGGAGATAAATATTAATCCCATTATTATTAAAAAAGGGGATAATGTTAAATCCCACAAATAATGGTCTTGCAATAATTATGAATATTATTTAAAATTGGAAAGGATAATCATCCAAGCCCACCTTTTGTGGACCTGTGAACCTATATAAAAGGTTTGAAGGGGTCATTTAAAATCACAATCAAAGTGTGAAAAACAACACACTAGACTTGAGAATAATCAGAGCTAGAGCTGAGAGTCAGAGCCGGGAGCTGAGAGTCAAGACCCAAAGCCGAGAGTCAGAGCCAGAGCTAGTTTTCATAAAGCCAGAGCTAGAGGTCATCAAAATATTCATTTGTAGATCGAGATCCCCTACTGGGGATAGCTGATATACAAAGTGATTTTTGCATCAATAATCGATCGGTTTCACCTTTGAGCAGGACTCGGAGATGTAGCCCAAGCAGTGGGTGAACTCTGTTAACAATTGCATGTGTTGATTTTCTTGATGTCTCTTGCAAAGTTATTGTTTTAAATAAATTTGCAAGTTAAATATTAATTGATTTCATAAATTATTATTATTAAGCAAAATCAATATATGTAAGCATATTTTGCTAAAATTTACAAATCACCATCAAGTGTAAATGGGTAGAGAGAACGAAGAGCACAAAGAGTGAAGTAGGCATTGTAGACCAAAACACATAAGGAGGGGAAGACCCAAAGGAGAAGATGAAGTGGGTCATGGATGTCGAGCTCAATTTTGTGATGAAGAGTGTAGGGGACTGTGTAAGAATGAAGTGTGCATAGAGCAAGCTATGGAATAGGATTGCAAAGGGTTGGAGAGATTTCGAGGAGAAGAAGAGATGGAAAGGCAAGGAAAGGGTGAACAAATGGAAACATGTGGTTTCCACACTACTATATTAGGTAGTTTACTCATAGAGCTACCCCAAGATCGAAGGAAGTCTCAATAACACTTGGTTATATGAGGTGGCCATGGAACAAACCTTGGGAAGAGGCCCAAGGGTAGAAAGAAAAATGATGTCAAGAAGAAGAGCATTTGGGCAAGCATCGCATGAAAAAATGTGCATCAGGAGTGGAGAAGGAGACCCAATTACCACAAAGCACAATGGTCGAAGACAAGGTGGATGTCATTTTACCAAGGTAGTTGTAGCACATAATAATGTGTTGAGTAGGGTGGATCAACCTACATAAAAGATAGGGATGTAGGGAAGAAGAAAGTAGCACAAGTGTTTTTATGCACAGTGTGTAGGATGTACCAAGGAGAAGTTGTCAAGAGTGCAACTAGGAATTTTTTAGCATTGTAGGTGGTAGGGTGAAATGTATACACCCTAAGATGGGGCGCTGAAGCTAAAGAAAATGAGGTGAAGAGATCAATAGTTCATTGAATTTAATTTTTCCCAAAGACAGTGATTAATCCACAAAGATGCAAGGTGTGAAAGAAGAAGCTTCAACAATAAATTAGAGAGGATTTGCAAGAGGAAGCCAAGATTCGATGAGGAGAGATTGACCAAAATAGACAAGTGTCCAGGTGCATAGGTGAGGCACGCAATAGTGGGAGAAAAGAGGAGAGAGTTGCAAGGCATGAAGTAATACCCATAGGTGGGAAAGGCCATGGAATAATATGCAACATAATTACTTGTTGTAAGGAGTGATAGATGCACTTAGTGTGGAAATAAGTGCAGAATAGATGGAACAGACAGAAGTGTTACATAAACTTGATGAGGACAAAGAGTTATGTTATGAGTAATAAAGGCTAGCAGAGCACCAACCATTGAGGAAGCTAGTATAGTGGCATAATCATCAGGAGGTGCCAAAGAAAGAAGCAAAGTTGCCCAGTGTGCAACTCAGGCTAACAAATTACAGAACTTGAGGTTGATATTAGAAGAGTTGAGAAGAAGTAGAGTTGTGTTGTTAGCAACTAAAACTAGTTGAGCATCGAACATTGAGGTAGCTATCAGGAGTACTAGTCTAAGGATGCACCAAGGGAAGAAGATAAGAGTTTCCCCACAAGCAATTAGAAACTAACAGATCATTGAACATTAAGGCAACTAGCAGGAGGTGCATGGCTTGGAATGCACCAAGATAAGTAGAGCATGGAGAAGAGTTGAAAGAAAAGTGACTGGAGGCTAGCAAATCTCTAAATGAAAGGCAACTGGCATAAATACACATCTAGAAATGCACAAAGAAAGAGAATTGGAATGGAGCATCTGTTGAGGAGGAATTGCGCTAAAGCAGGGTGCAAGGTAGTAAATAAATAGGTGAAGCATGCCTAGTGTAAGGCATGGAGGTGAAGAAAGAAAGGGTGAAAGGATAGGATTGTGTAGGGTATAGATTGGAGCCCCATAAAAGGTGAAGAGGTGGTCAACCCACAACCAATCCTGAGGTGAGGAGTGTGAAGGGTGCAATGTGAAAAATGTGCTAAGCAGAAGAGCATAAAGAAGAAGAGGAAATAATGGATAGTGATGGAGAAGACTATCTTGACTTAGCAAAAACAATATTTACATAAGGAAAGATGCTCGAGAAAGAAGAACAACCTGAGGACATAAAGGCATGAGATGAATGATGACAGAAACACATGGAGAGGGGGATAAAATAGGAAGGTGAGAAAGGAAGGACAATGGGAAAATAAGTTTCCCAAAGAGCTAAATAGTGTTGCATTAATGCAACCATATGAGGGGAAATATAAGTCCACTTGCAATAATATGTGAGGGACAGAGTGAGGATAATATGACTTTCCCCAGAGGTAAAGGGTGGAGACGCACATGAGAAAGTGTGAAAAGCAGAAACACCTACATGAGATTTAAAGTGGGCGATAAGGATTTGACTTGTAGAGGCACAATGTTAATGCACAAAATACCAAAAATCTGTTGAGGCATAAAATGGATCAAAATCAACTAGAATTTGATAGAGAGCACAATTTTATTTATGCACAACATTGAGGAGTTAAAAGAAATAAGTAGTGAGATAAACCCGAAGCTTATGAGAGTGCAATCTTAATTACACAAGGCATTAAGAAGCTTTTTAAATAGAAGAACAATGAATGATCTGAATGAAACTGAAAAAAAGAGGAAGAGCAAGGAAGAGTGATAGATTCTAAAATCTATCCAGATGCACAGAGCTGAGCATGAAACAATTGAGAAGTGAGAGAAGGAAACAAGAGAAATGGGTGACAAATAACCCATAGTGTTTTGAAAATCACTAAAGGCATCAATGAAAGCAAGAGCAACAAAAGCACCACTCAAACTTGAAGAAGAATGAAGCACAAGTATGTCTAATTTACACAAAAATAAGGAAGAGAGTGCACACAAGGAGAGAGATGGACGAAGACACACTAAAAGGGTCAGACATAACCCTTGGTAGAGATAGATTAAATTAGGGGAGCATAGACCCATAGGAGTGAAGAGGAAAAAAGCGGAAACAAAGGAGCGTTAGGGAGGCACACTAGAAAAGAAGATACTTAACAGAGACAAAAGGATCCAGGTGGACTCAAAATCTGTAGGAGTGGAGAAAAGAGAAGAAAATAAGAGAAGTGTGCATGAGAGCCTTGAAGAGTGCATGTAAGGATAAAAGTGTGCAAGACACTAGGATGAGGTGAACAAATAAGTGAGCGCAAATCCATGAGAGGGAGAAAGGAGGAGGAAGAGGAGAATGGAGGAGAAGAGAATAGTAAGAGAAGGTGTCAAAGTTGGGTAGAGGATGGGTTTTGGCAATCCAAGGAGGATATTGAGAGGATCGTAAAGCAAAATATGCTTAGGTAAGTCATTGGTGAAGGGGAACACCATGCTCAAGGTCACCGACCAGAAGGGCGGTTCAACTACTCAACCCCAGATGTAATAAGGGCTTATATTTCTTTACATTGTGTTTTGATGTAGGAACATCCCAAGCGAACCAATTATTTTGCATCCCTAAGTTTTGAAGTGTGTAGATAAACCAAAACTGTGCCCCAAAGGATAATGTAAAATAATGTCTAGACCAATGCATAAGGAAACTGACGCACACACAAATGGTATGTAGAACAAAATCAAGACAACACAAAGTCCCAAGGAGTTGTGTAAAGCAAACAACACATAGAAGGTAAGAAACATCTATAGCAAGGGAAACTCGAAAGTAAGGCCCAAGGTAACAAACACAGAGCTTGAGGCAAGAAAAGGCAAGGGTCAGTTGACCAATTGTAAAGGATGACACCTAGTAGAGTTGGAATTGATGTGACAACAAGATACACTAGCATCTACGAGGCATATTAACTACTATTGGAACTACAAGGCTCGAGGTTTGACTCAGCCTAGGCTAGCTTTAGTATAGACTGATCGTTGGTACTGAGGCTACTTGGAGACAGACGTTTGTTCCCTTAACTAGACAAGATGGTGACCAAGACACAACAATTATAAATAGAAGTGTCAAGCCAAAAAAAAAGGTTGTTGATGGTGGTTATTGGTTGATGGTTGATACTTGTCATTGTAGTCATTGTCAAGAGTGAGGTTGTAAAAGGAGGGTCTAGGCCTAAGGGCTGAACTTTGCCAAAATGCAATGTTGAGAGAGTGGGTGAGTTGAGAGAGTCGAGCACTCTTAAAAGGGAGTTGAAGGCCCCTATGTAAAGCTACAAAGATCATAATATCATGTAACCATGTTTGATCAATAAATTGTGTTTGCGAATCTATTGAGTATTGTTGATGGTTGCGTGGTGGGCATCCCTTCACTGGGAACCCACCATGACTGCACCATTATGTTTCACAATCGACTGTGTGAGATCTAAGTGTTTTAAATCAGGGCCCTTTATATTATCTAGATGTCACAATTATAGTGATCATAGAGATGAAACAATCCTCTCTTATTGGTTAGTGTCATTTTGAACTTCTTACACTTTGATTTGCAGTTCTCTTTTGTGACTGGTTGACTCACATATCTAGGAGATAGTTTCTATTAGCTAGGACCACATGATCATGCCACATGACAAAGGTCAGGTTGCTCGGAGTCAGTTAAGGCTCATCTCCAAGCAATCACTTTGTGGCCAATCCATGAGATGCATGGGGTCTGTGAGACCGCAAGCATGTTGATATATATACTTCGTTTAAAGAGTGGTCTCCATGAACAGTTGTGACTTTGTTGACTCTATGACCTAAGGGTGTGATTTGAGTTAATGTGGGTTAAATAAACAAATGTTAAGGTGAACAAAGAATTTCCACAAGTGATTACACTGTGATTAAACTAAGGGTTAAATTAACCCCCGTGACTTTGTGACCATTGTTCACACAAGGACTTAACTACTTTATGTATCTAGCTTGAGCCACAGGTTGTGTATGATCACTACATGTGTCCCCATCCCATTGTCACATACTTGGGCTTCCCTTGCATAAGAATTCACCGAGTCTCATTTGTACGTTGTATGCAGATGTTTTATATTATACATTTTGCTTGATCATGTTTGAGTCCATGAATAGCTACATGACTTAAGTCACTTTGGAATCAACACTTATTGTGTGGTAGCCATGTGGATAACACAATGGCTTCATTATTATTATTATTATTATTATTATTATTATTATTATTATTATTATTATTATTATTATGTTGAGGCATGTACTTGAATATTATATTATAACTTGTGTGAATAGTTGAATGGTTTAATAACTAACATGGCATCAACTTTCATTGTGGGGCCACGCAAGCATAGTGAAGTCATTTTTATATTAGAGGATTGATAAGACTTGGCGATATTTGTTGGGTCACAGACAGTCTGTGATGATGACACATGGCACTTATCCTAGCGCCACACTCATGGCCTATCTTCACTAAGGTTTTGTGTGAGTCTTACATGCATGATGGTGCAGATGCGTTGGACTTTAAACCACAATTTGATATGGTTGAGATCTGCAGAGTGCCATTGGCCTTGTTCGCCTATTTATGTGACAACACTTATTGTGCAAAGATCACATGAAATATATGAAGACTCTATAAGTGCAAATAAAGAACACTGTGTTTGTTTGGTGACTATGCGGTCCACATGGATAATGTAGGCACACAACCTTCACTTGGTAAGAAAAGTATACATGGTGGCCTAGTGATTCATATCTAGTGGTGTATATTAAAATATTAGTGTAGCTAAAATATTATTAATTTGATCAGTACCCTTGTTCTCGTGAACAATATGAGTATTTCTTTATATGTAAGAGTATTAGCCAAATGGATAACAATAGGTACACTTATGGCCTAAAAGTATAAAGTGGTCTAATTATCATTATTGGTAGTTATTTAAAGTATAACATATTATAAGACCTTGTTATAAGATGTGATCATCACAGGAACCTTTCTTGTGATCATGCCACGTGGTAAAAACCTTATTGTTAAAAGTATCTAGTTTTGAGCAAAGCACTCTGCAGGCTCTATCCACTATGTGGCCTCGTGATTACTTGATGAAGACACGTGGATATACGAAGACTCTAATGTGGGTATGTAAAGCTAACTATGACTTTACACAGTAACTTTGGACCCCTCATGTGTGTATAGTGCATAGAAGTATTAAGTGGTTGAGTGGATTATTAATATGAAATGATAATGCAATATGATATTTGATTGATGGCCACTTTGTTCTCCATATAATGTGGCATGGCTTGAGATCACATGGTAAAGACACATGGATACCTGATCCGTCTAACACAACTGGGGCCACACGTTAACATAATTAGGAACTCAGTTTAGCGTCGGTAATTGTTTAGTGTTAATAGTTATTTATTTGAGGCCATGTAGAATGTTGTGATCATGTTCAAAAACTTGGTGGCCACGTGAGTGTAGTGGGCCAATACCATGTCACCTCGAACATGACGTTTTCATTTGAGATCTACATGATGTTATTTGAGTCTATGGATGCGATGTAATATAGGCCCTGGGTTAAGGATGGGGATCGTGCATGTGAAGAAAACGATGGCGTTTAACCACATAGTTGTGGAGAGGCCACGTGGGTATTGCAAAAATAGCAAGGGGTATTGAGACCCTATGTGATCGTCGCTCCATTTAAATGCATATGATGTGACCAATTATTCTTGTGGGTCCATGGCTCTTTGTGTTAGCTTTATAACTATATAAAGGTATGGTTTCTTCTATTCATGGCATTGTGGCCATGAAGACATTATGAGACACTATAATATCATGGTGTGTTTGAAGGATGACCACATACATATATATTATGATGCGAACTAAATGAATAAGATTATATCAATCAACAACCCACAGGCCAAATAAGGATTATGTCATTATCTAGGTTTTCAAGTGAACCACAACACTAATTCCACTGATGCAAGGGTGCATAAGCCGATATGTAGGCAGCATCAAGAGTGGACACACATATTATAGACTTTAACACTTAGGGTGTTCTAATCCGATGGTGGAGTCTGAATTATCTTTGGCAACTTGTGTAAAGTTGCCTCTTGTGAGCCCATAACCGACAAATCCCAATATTGTAATTGAGTAGGTGCTCAAGGAAGTAAGGGAAGACCACTTGCTAGTTAATCCATATTAATCCGATAGGATTAATTATGGATGAATTCACATTTTTGCTTCGCATTGTGCAAGACATGTTAGTGTGTGTGTAGTGATGGGCTCAAATGTTGTATGCAAGTGCAATGAAGTTAAATAAAATAAAAATTTTGTGGTTAGTTTTATAGAAGCACATGAGGGTGCTATACCGTACACAATTGCCAACTTCAAATTGTGTTGGCAAAGGACCAATTCTTTTTCCTCCTTGTCCACATCACTTAGTAAGTACATGTTTTGAATTTGGAAAATACCCTACTTACTTCATCTCTCAAGATAATTCCTCCAACTTTCATAGATCTCCTATCTTTGTGGGTGTGATCTATCTCCTATACAAAAAGCATGTCCCATTTTATGGCCTTCAATCCAACTACCTCCAGGTATCTTTTAATTCCTCTATCTTTCATCAAGCTCCTTACCATTTTAACCTCAATCTGCCCATTTCTGCATAGATGTTTAACAGAAGAACCTAAGTCACAGCATTTTGAGGATCGATCTCAAAAAGAAGAGTTGCTGTAAATAATACTAACCCTATGTTCTTATTTGCTCTACAAGCACCAAGTAAATATATCCACACAACCGCCACAGGTTTAATTGGCATTTTGATGATAGAGTGTTGAGTTTCCTCAAGATAGCCAGCACGGCCAAGAAGGTCAACTATGCACACATAATGATCAATTGTAGGTGTAATGTAATAAGAGATACTTATGCCATTGAAGTATTTATATCTCTCGTCCACTAAACCTGCATGGCTACATGCTAATAAAACAAAAATGAAGCTTGCATGGGATGTTCCAGAGAGCTTCATAAATTCAAAGATTTTGAGATCATCCTTGCAAAAGCTATTTGTGCATATACTGCAATCATGGCATTCCATGAGACCACAACTCTTTGAGGCATTTTGTAAAACAATTCACGTGCCTTGTGTATGCTTCCACATTTTGCATACATGTCTACTAGGACATTTGCAACTACTACAGTTGACAAAAAACTGCTTTCCATTATGCTTTGATGGATGTCCATACCCTGTTCTAAATCTCCCATTTTGGAATAGGCTGGGAGGATTCCTGGCAAAGGTTATGGAGTTTGGTTTTACACCTGCCAATTACATTTGCTTGAAAGTTTCAAAGGCCTTTTCAACAAACCCAATTTGTGCATATCCTGCAATCATTGAAGTCCATGACACCACATCCATGTTTGCACATTTGCATACGTATCTACCAGAGCATTTGCAACTGCAACATCTGACAAAGGGAGTCCATTATGTTTTGATGGATGTACATTCTACAGTTCCCATTTTGGCAGAGGCTGGGATGATGCTGGCAAAGGTTGTGGAACTTGGCTTGACACCTGCTAATTGCTTTTGTTTTAAAGTTTCCAAGGCCTTTTCAGCAAACCCAATTTGTGCATATCCTGCAATCATTGCAGTTCATAAGACCACATTTCCTTCAGGCATTTTGTCAAACAGTTCACGTGCCTTGTTACTGCTCCACATTTTTCATAAATATCTACCAGGGCACTTGCAACTACAACATCAGGCAAAAGTCCCTTCTCTATTATGCTTTGGTGTTTTTCATACCCTGTTTCAAAGCTCCTATTTTGGCACAGGCTAGGAGTATGCTGGCAAAGGTGGAATGATCAGGTTGGACACCTGTTGATTGCATTTGGCGAAACAGTGTCAAAGCTTTGTGAGGATGCTCATGTCTTCTGTAAGCTGCAATTATGATATTCCATGAGAAGAGGTCTTGTCCAGTCATTTGGTCAAACATTTGGCAAGCATCCACTAAACAAGCGTTCTTGTCATACATGCATATAGGGTATCGTGTAATAGTAGTGTGTAGCAAACTTTTATTCCCTCTCATTGATGTCGAAGTGAATTTGCTTACCCTCTGAAAGGGATTGCTTGGAAATTCAAGTCTGTGATAGGTTGTTAAGAATCTACAGGGGGATAATGTTTAGTAAGCAGAATGTGTAGCGGCTCCTTCAACCGACATTCTCTACATAATGCTATGAGACAGAGATTGAGATCAAAAGTAGATGGCGTTGGCAATGTATGATTATAATTGAAGCGTTGGAAATGTGTATTGTTAGGCAATTTACTTCTACCACAGTGACAATGAAACAATATCATTATCTTCATCCTCAAAAGTGGTTTTATGGGTATTTTATTGTTTGTGTGAATGACAATGATACAAAGTGGATGGATGTTGACAAGGAGATGCAGGAACAAAGCCCTGTTGTAGAAAAAAGGCATTATACCTGTTGCGTGACACAACTCGTTCAAATGGAAAAGATGTTACAAAATGGAGACATTGGTGTCCTTCAACATCAAGTCACGATCCAGTTGACAAATAAATACAGCAAACAAAGTCCCTAGTAGTATACATGGGGTGTGACTTGTGAGCGACACCAAGCAAGGACAAGTTACCTTTATTCAAGGTTACAAGCTACATATGGTGCTGCTAAGCAAGAAGCTTGTTGTATGTTACAACTTGCACACGTACAAGGATTTAGCACTTTCCAGTGGTTTGTAAAATCACAAATATTACCTAGTCTATGGAATTTAACAATTTTTCTAGAAACCAGAAATAAAACCTGGTCCCTTCTTTATTGCTGCAGGTCTGACACAGTGCACCTTTTTTTACAGATTGCTTCACATGACATTACCAATAATCTCCACAAGAACATTGTCCTCCTTTGAAATGATGAAACCGATTTGCATCTCTCACAACAATTTGTCTCGCAACAATCTTGGAGATAAACTTGGTTGCAGTGTGGCAGTCAACACATACTCGAAGGTTCTTGACAACTCTAATAGTCCCAGAGGGCATGTTTAACAATCCAAATGCAATTGCCAACTTCTCACTATGGTGGCAAAGGAATAATTCTTTTTCGTCCTTATCCACATCCATCAGTACATGTTTTGAATCTGGAAAATATCCTGCTGCCTTCATCTCCCGATGCAATTTCTCCAACTTTGCATAGATCTCCTTTGTCTGTGGGTGCGATCTGTCTCCTGCACAAAAAGCATGTACCATTTTATGGCCTTCAATCCAACTACATCCAGGTATCTTTTTAATCCCTCTATCTTTCATCAATCTCCTTACCATTTGAACCTCACCCCACCTGCCAACTTCTGCATAGATGTTTGACAGAAGAACATAAGTTGCACCTTTTTGAGAATCCAGCTCAAAAAGAAGAGTTGCTGTAAATAATCCTAACCGTATATTCTTATATGCTCTACAGGCACCAAGCAAACATATCCACACAACGATCACAGGTTTAATTGGCATTTTGATGATAAAGTTTAGAGTTTCTTCAAGATAGCCAGCACGGCCAAGAAGGTCAACAATGCACGCATAATGATCAATTGTAGGCATAATGCAATAAGAACCATTGATGCCATTGAAGTATTTACAGCCCTCATCCACTAAACCTGCATGGCTGCAAGCTAATAAAACACAAGTAAGGCTTACATGGTCAGGGTATGTTCCAGAGTGTTTCATTAGTTCAAAGAGTTTGAGAGCATCCTTGCAAAGGCCATTTTGTGCATATCCTGCAATCATGACATTCCAAGAGACCACACTTCTTTGAAGCATTTTGTCAAACAGTTCGCGTGCCTTGTGTATGCTTCCACATTTTGCATACATGTCTACCAGAGCATTTGCAACAACAACATCTGGCAAAAAATTGCTTTCCTTTATGCTTTGATGGATGTCCATGCCCTGTTCTAAAGCTCCTATTTTGGCACAGGCTGGGAGAACGCTGGCAAAGGTTATGGAGTCTGGCTTTACACCTGCCAATTGCATTTGCTTGAAAGTTTCCAAGGCCTTTTCAACAAACCCATTTTGTGTATATCCTGCAATCATGGCAGTCCATGAGACCACATCTCTTTGAAGCATTTTGTCAAACAGTTCACGTGCCTTGTGTATGCTTCCACATTTTCCATACATATCTACTAGGGCACTTGCAACTACAACATTCGACCAAAAACCATTTTCCATTATCTTTTGATGGATGTCCGTACCCTGTTCTATAGCTCCCATTTTGGCACAAGCTGTGAGGACGCTGGCAAATGTTATGGAGTCTGGATGTACACCTGCCAATTGCATTTGCTTAAAAGCTTCAAAAACCTTTTCAACAAACCCATTTTGTGCATATCCTGCAATCATGGCATTCCATGAAACCACATCTCTTTGAGGCATTTTGTCGAACAATTCTCGTGCCTTGTTTATGTTTCCACATTTTGCATACATGTCTACTAGGGCATTTGCAACTACAACATCTGACAAAGATTTGCTCTCCATTATTATTTGATGGATGTCCATACCCTGTTCCAAAGCACCAGTTTTGGCACAGGCTGGGAGGATGGTGGCAAAGGTGAACTGATCAGGTTGGACCCCTGATGGTTGCATTCGGTGAAACAGTGTCAATGCTTCGCGAGGAAACCCGTGTCTTTTGTAAGCTGCAATGATGATATTCCATGAGAAGAGATCTCGTTCAATCATTTGGTCAAACACTTGGCGAGCATCCACTAAACATCCGCACTTGTCATACATGCGTATAAGGGTATCTTGTAATAGTTTGTGTGTGGTAGACTTAAATTCCCTCTGATTGATGTGGGAGTGAATTTGCTTACTCTCTGAAAGCGATTTCTTGGAAATGCAGGTCTGCAATAGGTGAAAGTATGTGTTACAGTCTACAGCGGGGTTGTGTTTAGTAAGCAGAATGTGTAGCGCCTCTTTCAATCGGCCACCTCTACATAATGCTGTGAGATTGAGACTGAGACTAAGACTGAGACTGGAAGTGGATGGCACTGGCGTTGGCATTGCCCGATTATAATTGAAGCGTTGGAAATGTGAACTGTCTACCACAATGACAGTGAAACACTGTCATTGTCTTCATCCTCAAAAGTGGTTGCATGGACAATTATTATTTATTTGTGTAAATGACATACAGAGGAAGCGGAAGTTAACAAAGAAACCCAGCGAACAAATCCTAGGGTCTAACTCAACTCGTTCAAATGTAAAACACGGGCGTTTTATTATTAATCCGATTGATTTAAATTTGTACTCGTTTTCATTCTTAAAAGTTTTTTTTTTTTTTTTTTGGTTTTTTTTTCGTTTGGACATTGTATTTAATGTTTGTAGTAAGTTATTACTACATTAATGTAAGTCGGTGGGTCTTGTGTCTTTATAAAAATTATCTACACTTATACTAGTTAGTTAGAATTCTATTGAAAGATAGATAGCTAAATTTGTAAAGATTGCAAGTGAGCATACAGAGTTATGTAGATTTGATGATGTAAACAAATTTCATTTGAGATTGCATATTGTTTTAGTGTGTGTCTAAATTGTATTTCCATCATTAAAATCAAAGAAAGAATTAAATTTGTTGTTACACTTTATCATGTTGTTCCATTGTGTAATTTTGAATGGTGTGTGGTTTGAGGTCATCTTTTATTAGATCCCTTAATCGTGATTGCATTATTTGCTATTATAGTAAGTTTTCTTCCTTGCAAGGGAGTGAGTGTAGTTTGTTTTTTCACAAGTGCAAATGTGGGTAGAAATCAGTGAAGACATCTTATAGTGAAAAGGGTTGTATAAAGGTGTATTAATTATTCTTTTAATTTTACGAAAATGGCACATGGAGAAGGTTTCACTGCCAGAGCACCTAGCGTGTCAAGACTTACAGAGTTCGCTGAATTAATGAGAAATATGAAAACTTGTTTAGAGGCTATGTAGACTACACAACACTAAGATGTTGTAGTGGATGATGAAAGTGATAATGAAGTTGTAGAAGAAGCACCTCAGAACCAGTTAGGATTACAAGAGGTCAATGAACCTAAATACAAATTCTCGTACGTAGTCGTGAGGATGACTAGTAAGCTGAATTTGGACCCTGCTAGTTATTCTAAGAGTCTATGTCCTAAAGAACTCATTAATTAGATCACTAAGTTAGAGACCTACTTTGAGTATGAGAATATGGAAGATCTAATGAAATTGAAATTTACATGTGCAAGGTTGAAGGGTCACACATCCTTATGATGGGAGAATGTGTAGATGAAATGAGTCTATAGAGGTAAAGGAAAGATCAAGACTTGGGATAGACTAACAGTGAAATTGAATGCTAAAATTATACCTATTGATTACTAGTTAACCTAATTTAAGAAGCTAAAAATTTTATGACAGAAGCATATGAGTGTGAAGGATTACATTGAAGAGTTTTATAAACTCACCATCAAAGTGGGTCATGTAAAAGAAGATATTGAGAAGATCTTATGGTATGTAAATGGATTGTGAATTTCCATTCAAGTTGAGTTTGGTATGATCGAACTATGACATGTTGAAAAAACCTTTTAGTGTGCATTGAAGGTAGAGGAGAAATTATCCCACATACAACAAGGAATAATGTGAGGAAAAGTAATTCATGCGCAATTACATGGGAAAAGTTTCAAATTTATTATGTGTAAGAAGGAGAAAATATCATTTCTTAGTGAAATTATAGTAGTGCACAAAGAGGTAGAGGATCCCATCGATGAGGTAGAGGGAGAGGATTCATGGATACATGATTTATATGTTGGTGTAGGATATTTCTTTTCCTACCATTTAACTTGCTTACTTATGTTTGTATATTTGAGAAGTTTATACCACATATATTGGGATGTTGGCTCCTTGCCTTTCTTCCACCTATTTTAGGGAAGTTAGTTCGACATGCATGGTATGGTTGGGATTCTCCTAACTTCCATATTTTTGCAAGCTTTATTGATATGGAATATATGGTGTCTTCATATTGTGGTGAGCTACTTTGCTAGGAGTTGTACATAAGTTGTAAGATGTGACAACTTTGATAGTTGTGAGAGTTGTAAGCTTGGTGAGATGTAAGCTTCAAGCCTTTGTTAGACAATCCATCTCCATTTATGAATATATCTATCACATTTTATATTCATTTCTTAATTTATAGCTTCAACAGAATTATGCATTTGATCTTCTTGTCATCGATCTTGTACATCCATTCTTGGGTGAATATTACATGGTATCAGAGTTCTGAGTGTTGGTAATGGACATAAGTTTTTATGTTGTTAATATTTGAAATCACGAGTTGATTATTGTGTTGTATTATCCATTAATTTCTAAGAGGTACTCTATGGATTAGTGTGTTCATCTATAGTTTCTCTCCTCTTTGCATGTGTTGATATTTAGGTAATCAAATTTAATTTTTTAGGTTTGATTTATAGTTTTTTAACTATTGTTTTGGACCAATAAAATGTGTTGATAGCTGCTTCATCCACCAATCAGTTGGTTTTCTCTCCCTAGAGCTCCTGGTCTTAGGAGAAAGGTGGGTTTTTAGATATGTGTGGTTGTAATGGCTTCCCCCTTGCTAACAACTCTGTAGAATGTGCAATTGATATTGCATTATTATAAATGACTACTTGTGGTGAGATCCAAATAGTGCCCTAATTATAACAAATGAGTAGTGTCATCATTAACTCATTATTTTGTCCAAAGTTTGGAAGTTGGACCAACATTTTTTCATCTTAACCTCATAATAGATGAGCTAGGGTGACAATTACTTGTGTTGGTCTTGCCTTAAGACTGAGGCTATGAAAATTACTATGTATTTTCTACATTAATAAAATCATAGCTCTTGGTCACTCCAATTGTATTACAATAAATAAAACCATGTTCCCATATATTCATTTTTAGTGTTTAGGTGGGTTTTTAGATATGTGTGGTTGTAATGGCTTCCCCCTTGCCAACAACTCTGTAGAATGTGCAATTGATATTGCATTAATATAAATGACTACTTGTGGTGAGATCCAAATGGTGCCCTAATTATAACAAATGAGTAGTGTCATCATCAACTCATTATTTTGTCTAAAGTTTGGAAGTTGGACCAACATTTTTTCATCTTAACCTCATAATAGATGAGCTAGGGTGACAATTACTTGTGTTGGTCTTGCCTTAAGACTGAGGCTATGAAAATTACTATGTATTTTATACATTAATAAAATCATAGCTCTTGGTCACTCCAATTGTATTACAATAAATAAAACCATGTTCCCATATATTCATTTTTAGTGTTTAGGTGGGTTTTTAGATATGTGTGGTTGTAATGGCTTCCCCCTTGCTAACAACTCTGTAGAATGTGCAATTGATATTGCATTAATATAAATGACTACTTGTGGTGAGATCCAAATGGTGCCCTAATTATAACAAATGAGTAGTGTCATCATCAACTCATTATTTTTTCCAAAGTTTGGAAGTTGGACCAACATTTTTTCATCTTAACCTCATAATAGATGAGCTAGGGTGAAAATTACTTGTGTTGGTCTTGCCTTAAGACTGAGGCTATGAAAATTACTATGTATTTTCTACATTAATAAAATCATAGCTCTTGGTCACTCCAATTGTATTAAAATAAATAAAACCATGTTCCCATATATTCATTTTTAGTGTTTCTTAATGTAACCACTATAGGATCGACGTCCATTGTATATTCTTATTTGGTGATTCTCTTTTTGTGTTTGGACACTATTTGAAGAAACTACACACTTCATCTCATTCTCCTTGAAGATAATGATCTCTTAGCATATGCAATACATATTTCACTTTTGAAATTTTATGAGATTGATAAAGTGTGGTTTGTTTCCCCACATCTACCTCTTATATAAAAAGTTTACCACCTTTTGGAGATTTGTCGAGCTAATTCTCATGCTAACTCTTGTTTGCCTTAAATATGTTATTTGTTGTTGACTTGACACATGGTCATTTTTTTGGTTTTTCCATCTCAATATTAATTGATGTGATGCATTGTGTTTTATTTTCAAACACTTTCCACTCTTGGACATTAATTTCTTGATAAAACTACCTACCTTTTTGAAGTCCATATAGATTTCCTTTTGTCTGGTTTAGAAATTACTTTATTTTTATTTTTTTTTCCAATTGTGTATTCTTCTACTTCTATGTTCTCCATGATGTTCCTAGAATTAGTTGATTTGTGAGGCTTTCCAAAATACCTCTCATGAATCTAACCAAACCTTAACGTTTATTTTGGTATTGACTTGGCTCTCACATATACCCTTTCCTTTGGTAATTCCATCATGCCACACTTTTAGGAATCTATATGTTATTTTTTACTGTTATGTTATGATACCACACCTAAAAAAAGAAAAAAATAATAAATCCTACATTATTTGTGCCATCTAGAATTTGTTTTTGCTTTTTCCTAAATTGAACTTAGTTGCATTGGGTATTGAGCCAAATGTTGTTTACTCGATCTAAAAGAACTTTTCCTTGAAAATATTATAATATATGGTGCCTTTTCTTGTAATATGGTGGATTATGTATAGGCTCTTCTACCAAATTTTCATAGTTACAGGGTGCACTTTCAATCTGCTCTCATAATAGGACCATGTGCTCTGGTTGAAATTACTTAGATTAACAGTTACAATCATGCCATGCCTTTTGGTTGCGATTATATAGTTTCTCATTATAATTTGATATTTTTCATGTCTCCTCCATGTGATTAAATTTGAGTAACCAATTATACAATGTTTTTTTATTACCAAGCTGTGTGATCATTACAATTCACAAGTTAACTACTAGATGCTCCATTGACACAATTAAATGTATATGTCTAGTTTGGATTTTCATTTAGTCTATAGGATTTCACTAAACTTGTAGAGATCCCTCTTGGTGATACTTTTGAAACTACTTTTTAATCCTCAGTTTCCACATATGAATCATTAATATTTTTATTTGGATCTTCTGTTAATGCATATTTTATTAGGATATCACCTATATATGTTTATATTTGGATATAACCTATATGTTTATGTTCTCCTCTCTTCAAATTCTTCCTCAACCTTCCTTTCATACTTGCCTATTGCACATTATAAACTTCATATGCATGAACTAATTGAAACACTAGAATGGATTTAGGGATAGATTAATCCTGGATAGAAGGGTTCTTGGGATTGAGTGATGCTCACCCCCTGTGCCTTGGAAAATGTACCTCTAATAATATTGTATGACTTTCATGTTTGAGGTCTTTTAAAAATTGGCATGCCATATTCTAACAAATGTTCACAAACGTCTATCCACATGTAATATATTTCCTCTTATTCATTTAGTTTCCTACCCCCCAATAGTCAATGAAATATACTTTCTAACTAGTTATAATTTATCCTTAGGCAAGTCATCAAATAATTTATAATAATTACTCCTAAAATGTATATTCTTAAAGGATCAAACTTACTTTGTTACACTTGAGACTTTCTAACTTTCCTATTCCTTTTCGTGAATTTTCTTCTTTGACCCCTTTTTTATGCTCTTAAGAGTATTTGTTACACTTGGGCCTTCTTGTCTTTCATCATTTGTTCCTTACCTTGCATTTCCTTCCTTGACCCCTTTTTGTGCCTCTTAGAAGTCTTTGTTACATTTGGGCCTTCTTGCCTTTTATCTTATTTTACTTCACTTGAAATTATTTTCTTGACCACTTTTTTGTGCCTCTTAGAAGTATTTGTTACACTTGGGTCTTCTTTAATTTCCCCTTCTATTTATTTGGTTTTAGTTGCTTTATTATGCCCTTACTTATGCTACTTAGAGGTATTTGATTTCTTGCACCCTCTTTTATCTAATTTCTAATTTTATTTCTCATCCTTTTGTACCTTAGAGTGTCTTTTACAAAGAGGGTCTACCTTCAACCCATCAAGATTACCTTGTTATCATGCTACTTCTTTCGAGATCAAAACCTCACTAAATATAAATGGTGATGCAATTAGATACTCTACCACATGTTCCTTACCTAAAACATAAGTTTTGTCCCTCACCCATGATATATACATATAAAGTGAATATATATTAATAAAACTCTATGAAATCCTAGGGTTTTGAGAAATCAACTTCCACATCTCTATTGGCCACAATGTTAATGTAGTTTTTCCCCTTTTATAATACACATTAAATTTTTCCTCCAAAAAAGAATATTCTTTGAATGAATCTTTAGGATTATAATTTGGTAAAATCATCATTGTCCTAGTTGGGATCTTCCAGTACACAAATAAAAGGAGAACCAACAAAAATATATATTTGAATTTTATATAAGAATGTACCTCGAACATTCTCTTTAGATTATAGTATTTATACGAACAATTATCCTAGCAAATTGAATTTGGTACCTAAGATCACCATCTAATGTGTTATGGAGATCAATCCTACTAATATATCCTTCCAATCATTAACTATGTTCTAAAAATGGTCCCTTATATGCTCGATTAGCTTTCTTAAGTTGTTATCCTTAATGTAACTTGAGAGAACTACTCTAACCCATGTCTCCCATTCATACATATTCTTAAATTATTGTATGATGGTTAATAATCTCTTCGTATGATACCAATAAATATTATCCAGTTCATTTAGAAAGTTCATTACCCTAGCTAGGGTTTCAAAATTAATAGGAATGACAAGATTTTTTGTAAGTCAAATCATACCATCCGTTACTCTAGATAAGACCATATATAAAAATTCATTCACAAACATAAAGAATGGTGAGTCAAACAGATTCATTCATTGTGTCTTCTCGATTTATTTGTATTCATTTTTGAACATCTACTATTTTGAATTAATAAGGTATTGCATTGTCTAAAAATATTCTTTCTTAAATAGGGGAAATCGTTGGACTACACAACTATCATGGATGCTTCTATCCCATACTTTCATTTTTATTCATTACTCATGTTCACATACTCCATGTTGAATTTAACACTCAATTCATTTAGTCGATCTATAAAAATGGAACACTATGCATATTTTTAACTGAGTAATCCAATTGCTCTCTTACTAGTGAGCCATTTTTCCCAATTTTTAGCTCTTCTCCTAGTTTTTAAATTTAACCTTCCTTTCTTTTGAATGTTTTTTGGCTTTCACATTTGGCTCTAAAATCTCTTTTGATGATATGTGAAAATTAAAATAAAATCATTTGTGTCTTCTTTATTAGGCTATGATTTCTAGATTCTTTTTTCATTAACTTGTGTCCCATGTCAAAATGGGGATTAAATAGAATTTATATTTGTATGTACTACCATTATAGCATTTGACATTATTATTATTTTGTCATTTTATTTCATGGAGAATATTTTGATGCAATGATTTTCAATTCAAAACAAGATGATTTTGAATGTTGTGATGAATTTGTATGAAAATATAGATCTTTTAAATGTTGCAATGATTTTTAAATTATATGATGTTTTATAATGTTGTAATGGTTTTGTATAATGTAATGCTTTTGAATGTAAATTCAATGTGTTTTAATGTTTTGATGCATTTGTGTACAAATGTGATGCTTTGAGGTTCACAATGTTGTTGCAATCTTACAATGTTTTTATGTCATGATGAATTTGAATGTTCAATGATAATTCTTTATTCCATGTGATGTTATTGTATAATATGTGATGATATTGAATGTTGTAAGAACCTTCTGATCAACTAGAAAAATGTACAATTTTTTAATAAATTATCATACCAAAAGGTTTCTTTCTGGTCCTTCCTTATATTACTTGAACAAGTTAGCTAAGTTCTTATCAAACATGAAAACTAAAATAATATAAAGTTATAAGCATAATCATATTGCTACCATGTATAGATTCGGTAATTCATGAAAGTTTTTTTCAAATCAACCCTTATTATTAGGTCTATACCATTTCAATTACATGTTTTCATATTGGGCTATAAATTTATATGTGAACACATTTTAATGTCAATTAAATTATGATGTGTACAATTGTACTCTGTCAATGATACCTTCACAATTTAGAATTATATTAATTTTCAGAAGTCTGAACAACCTTCACAATAATGACTAAACATAATAAATAGAATCCACATTTTTCATTTGTTTGTAAGTACATATTCAACCATGCCAAAGTAAGACAAGTCAATATTCATCTTTTTAAAGTTTGATAGATCAGTTCCAAGGTAGTATACAACCCAAAATTAAACTAAATAACAACTTACAATTATTTACAACATCATTGCTAAAACATGATTTCATCTCTCTAGACAATAATATAGTCACCCATCAAATGTCATTATAAATGAAAAAGTCTTTATAAGTAAAATCCATTAGAACGATGTATACCATTGTTGTTTATTTAATGTCATATAGGTACCTAAAGAGGGAGAACATATTTGGAGTAATTTTCATCCAACCAAAGATCCTTTTGGATCCCCCACACTTCTCTCATCCACTAAGTGTGTCCCTACCCTTACACAAAGGTGTTAGATGCAAAGAATTGATAGAGTAGAGATAATCCCAATAGATATAATAATTTGGCATATAACTCATCACTACAATACAACATAGATTGATATGACATTACTAAATTTCACTAAGGTATATGCATAAGATCACATTACTTTGGAAAAAAATTAGGTGGCCCCTAAATTCATTATAATTATGATATTAAAGTATGCTATGTAAATTAAAATCATGGATTGGTTTTGGTAACCTTCATATTTATTAAAACCCATACATACCAAGTTTCCAAGATTCATTCATAATTATGGGATTAGCTAAGCCATCTCATAAACTTAAAATCTCGTCTATCCATTTTACACGCATACAAGATTACCATTATTTTATAATTATGAGTCTTAATTGGGACCAAATTTTAATTATAATAGCAAGGTTCAATGTATGTTACGTATAATCATGTCATTAGTCCAAGGCGTAACCAAATAACATGATCCAAACCATGTTTTGTCAAAATTACTAACCTTATAAAGTGGTTTTCAACCCATAAAAATGTTATTAATGAGTTTAACATAAATAATAAAATTAATATCCTTCAAAAGGTATTCAACTACTTAACATAGGTTCAACTTTCATTTTCTAGGGGTTGATTATCCAAAGTCAAGATTAACATACAAAGGTGTGATATAGGTTTCCAATTTCTAATAATTTTATCTTTCCATACATATTTTCATTAATTTTTTAACTGTCATAATTATCTTATGATTGATCTTAAAGATCCCCAAACACACAA
Organism: Torreya grandis; assembly: GCA_037957365.1. Taxonomy (NCBI): domain Eukaryota; kingdom Viridiplantae; phylum Streptophyta; class Pinopsida; order Cupressales; family Taxaceae; genus Torreya; species Torreya grandis. The sequence goes on from JARHVA010000175.1 coordinate 5,761,358, forward strand.
TTCCGAGTGTGTCATATTGTGGTTATTTATTTATAAGAAAGATATCATTTTTTTAAAGATACAATGTTTATTATTCAACCAAACGAACGTAAATTATGTTCAAATCCAAACCATAATTTAAATGTTCAAAATACAATAAAATTATCATACTAACAAATATCCATATCTATCATGAGTTTCAATATCCAAAATTATACTTAAGTTATTTTAAGAATCATCAACCAAAAATCAATGGTTGATAGTTGGTCAAAGTCTTAAATTTCTTGATGTGATTTTAATACCCAACAAGGGTTAATAATATTCTTAACATTTAGTGTTACCCAATTCTTAGCATTTATTTAATTCAAATTCATTGGGTTATTTATGACCAACACTAAGGTTTCCATAGCTTGGGATTTTATTAGGGAAAACAAGTGAAAAGGGTATCCTTTGATCAAGTGATAACCAAACGTAAATGTTCCACACCATTTACAAAAGTGTTATCATGAGGTACTAGTGATAGGATTGATTATACATATAAATGAGATTACAAATTATTATAAAGAGTACTAATAATTCACACCCTTATGTTTTCCTAATATTTACTAATTCAAAATATGGCGAGGAAGTTAAAACTTAACTTATCTCTCAGACTTATAACTATCCCAAAGACTTCAATTCATGATTCAAATCAACTTATGATATATAGATTTTTAAGATCAAGATCTATGAGTTTTCATAGGTCTCGAGTTCAATAAAATGTATTCAATCTAAACAAAGGTCTTTAGATCCATATTATTACATGACTCATAACACATCTTATTAGTCTCTCATACCATTTATATGGAGTGTGGATTACATAATACAAATGCAAGGGTTGGTAACATAACCAAAATGAGATTTTAATTTATTTTAATGTCAAAACCAATCTCAAATCCCATATCTCAAAACATCTAACATTGTATAGATCATACACTTATACTTGTAGGAGATTCAAGATCTTATATATAATATTAAATCTACCCTTGGAGTTCCCTGAGAGTATAGTTTAATTTTACATCCTAATATTGCTTGTTTAGGTATGAATATTTGTAAACTTATTGATTAAAATTATTTTCTATTTTGTATTTTTAGGTTTCTACACGTATTTTATTCCACATTTTTTAATATATAAATAGTATTAAGAGGTGTGTTGTCACAATTACACATAAAATCTTATAAAACCCTTCATCATAAAATCATTAGATCTAGATTCATCACCTTATTGTATTTTTATAGGTCCTCAAATAAAAAGTAGGTGCATTTGTATCAAAGTTTAATTGAGGATTATTTTAGATCACATACTATTAAACCAATAATCACTATGTCATCTAAATCAAGATTTATACCAAGATTCACCATTATAGATGATGTCAAAGGATCTTTATAAATTTTACTCTCCTTAATCTATATTCAATGTTTAACAAGGTAGTATAATAACATGATTCCTACAATCATCTAGGAAATATAGATCTTGGTAGACCTTTCACTTTTGCATAACATATATTTTTAATAAGTGTATCGATCCATCTTAATATGAATTTTAAGGTAAATCATGCTTATCTTGATCACTATCCAAAAGCCTCAAGTTGTCAATATAACATAAGTGCACCAAAACATCATATACAAAATTTTAACACTTGTTATGCAAATATATGGGTTTAAATTTCTACAAGTATATATGTATGCATATATGTCCATTAGTTTTATATTTGACATTCAGAATGACAAGTGACATAATATTTGATAGTAGTGATCAACATTATGATAATCACTGATCCAAAACTCAAAAGCTTTGGTTGAAAGATAATTCAATAAATATGAACAACACAATAGCAATAATGCTATTTCTGAGAAGAGATGTTTTATTCACTAAATTTGCAGACCTAAACATATGCCTATCTCTGAGAAGAGATGTCTAATTTCCATTTCAGGCTACATCTTCATTTATACATGTTTTGAAGGTGGTAGGAGGATGTGGAAGTTCACCAATCTCAAGGGAGATTAAGTGGTTTGACTTCCACGATTTACAACAATACAGAATTCGAGGAATTACTATTTTTAGAAACTTACTATTTTTAGACTACCCTACTAAAATTGAAATTTGGGGCACTTCCATTGGGTTTTTGGGGGTCAAAATTTATTGAGCAAAGCTCAATGCCATCTCACCACATTCTCCTCATTCTTATCTTTCCAAAGGTTCAAACGGTGAGTCAATTGGAGCTACAGTGCAAAAGTTATGGCTCCCAAAAATTTCGTCATCAATTGGGGTGGCCCTATCACCCGAATTGTCACCTGAATTGTTGCCTGGATCAATCACTTGCATTCAAATTTCAACTGAACATGACAAAATTATGAATATATATCCACTCTTTTACTGCTATGAAGAAGGTCTATAATTGATGGTATTATGGTCCTATTCAAAATTTGTAAAAAAAAAAGAGTTTTTTTTTTAAGAACCTATATTAAATGTAAGATAACATTTTTAATTAGACCATTCAAAAATATAAAGATTATAATAAATAAACATATTATATCAATGTTTCCTTTTTTGACCATGAATTATAAATTTATTTGAAGAGAGATGTTGAATATAAAACTGTAATCAAGTAAAATCATGATAAATATGGTTGGATGTCCATATTAGACCCTAACTTTGGGTACTAACATTTATTACACTTAGAAGCTTGGTGGGTGTTCTTTTGACAAAAAATTATAAGGTAGAGTCCTATGAAACATTATTACAGTGCAACATAGCCATGAATATCCTCTCAATGCATTATCATGGTCATATTAATTCCATCATTATACTTTTTCCAGCATAATCCCACCCTACACCAAAATAGATCTTTTTAATATGGAAGAAGGGGATTTAATCAAATAGTACAATTACAAGTGCCCCGGTGGACACATATAGAAACATGGAAAAAAATAAAGTGTGAGCATTGTTTGTAAGTAAAAAACTTAAAGAGAAGTGGTCACATGGAACGTAGATAAGTAATGGCACTTTTGTCTTTCAAATAAAATTTTCCCCAGATGTCGTTTCATAAAATACCATGTATTCAAGATATTAAAAAAATGAATTTATTGAAAAATATGTTATTATGGAAAATTTTAGTACCTCTTTTTCAAACTTATAATTACCTAATTTATCTCATATGATGGCTTACGAAATAGAAACTAAAACTATATTGGTGGATTACAACTTGTTTACAAACATTTGACAATAGTTTATTATGTACATGTGATATATTTCTAGGATAATTGATTTTAAACATTCACAATTGTCATTTAAGTGAATGAGACAATGCATAGAATTTTGATCAATTTGTGATGAATGATTATACTCTTTATAGTAAAAAGGTTGTAAGCGATTGCTTGGAACAATCAAATAATTGTACGCATCTATGAAATGGTGAGATATACACAATTATAAGGTCAATGAAATTTGTTGATAGTCATAGTCTGGATTGGAAGTAATTTTTTTAAAGCATATAACAATATTTAGTTTTTATCATCTAGATTTAGTTCCAATTATTATTAATGTTTACTATAATAATGTAGTCTAAATATAAGACTGAACAAGATCTTAAACATGTCTGAAATAGTTTAAATCTTTTTCATGCTAATTTCCACATTCTATTTAAATGTCATAATTATTAGCTTGATGATTTTATTATTGAACCCTCTTTGGTTTTGATGTGTAACCCAGGGTTTGTAATTATAAAATTACGTAAATTCATTATGTTTCATGATTAAAATGATTTGTTAGTATTCATTGATTAAATTATACATTGTGGGGCTAGGGTTTGCATTGGTACCTAACTTACCCAATTTAAACATTAAACTATGTTGCATATGGTACCATACAATAATATTTATCATGTTCAAATAAATTATTGGTGGTAAGTATTAAAGTTTGGTTGAGTTGATTTTTTTTGTTGTTCATGGTGATATTAATTCGATGGTTATGAATTTATAGCTAAGACATGCTATGTTGATAGATCAATATGATAAATCTTACATTTATGCACACACCTTTATTTTTTTAAACATCGGTTAATTTGATAAAGAAGATATCAGAAAGTGGAATGAGGTGGTCAGTTTACATTTGATCACTGCTTGTTAGTAAGTTAGTAATTAACCTAATAACATTTATTTGGTCTCAACAACTTTGTCTATCTGCTAACTTAGAGGGCACATCAAGAATAATTGCATTCAATGCGTACATTTGGAGGGAAGCCAACATAAGGCAGATGGTTTTTCTCATCTATCATTTGGAAATAAGATCTTTGTGGAGTTTGAGATCTAGAAAAAAATGATTCTTTGAAGGCAAAAGAAGATTTAGGGAGGGTTAAAATAAGGTGGGATTTAGTTTTTAATCATAAGAATTCATTAGTAAAACAAATTCAGACTAGAGTCAAGACTCATAAAGTTTAGATAAGAATATGTGGGGTAGATGAAACATGCAACAGAATAATGTTGACTATGAGAGGCAATAATTTTTATTATAGGCCAGAGATGAGTCGGCTAGTGATCTCGTCCATTCAGACGAGGTACACCAAGTGAATCTTCTCAAGATATGCATCCAAATCATGATGCTTTGCCCAATATTAATATTATTTTATGGCATTCTAAATTATTCACAGAGCTTAATCCTAATATTTCTAATACTACTCTTGTTGTTGTTCCTAACCTATTACATCTTCCCTTGATAATTTTTCCTATTCTAACAGGGAACACCTTAGTAGTCCTTCGACTTAGCCTCTAGTCATTCATGTGATGAGTAAGGTTAAGCTTGAGGTAGATGATGAATGTGATGGAAATAATGTGGTTAAATTTCCTACTTCACCTCTTGAGTATATTGAGTATTAAATAGATAAAAGAGTTCCACTAATTGATTTGGTTTCATAAGAGGGTGATTCTAAGAAAGATCAATTATAATGTGCTTATTTTTCTTGATTCAATTGTTTCATGTTTTTGGATGTATATCTTTTTAGAGATATCTATCATATTACACACTTCATTAATTTCATTTTATACAAATTTTTGATAGTGGATATTTTCAATTTGTTTGTCTAGTTACAATTTTGATAATATGTTCATTTCAATAGTTTACAATTTTGATCATATAGTATTTTACATATTTAGATATGCTATATTTTAATTTATGGATTATGATTAGATGTGAGTTGTTTAAATCATTAAACATAGTATTATTAATCATTTATTTATATGTAATCATTTTAATGACTTGTTAGTTATTTGTTGAGCAAGTTGTAAAGGGCTCCCACTAATTAGAGATGTTTATGTTGATCTATATTCTAATTTATTCTTGAGTCTTATGAGCTTTTTTAAATAAAATTCAACTTATAAAGTTAATTTTTAAACTTTATAAGTTATAAATCAATTAATTATACAGTGATTAAATTCATTTTAAAGTCAATTAAACTTTATAACTATAACTAACTAAGAGTTAGTTATAACTTCAAAAAATAACTACCTCTAATGAAGTTGTTTTATAAGGAGACTTAAAGGACATAACAAAGGGAGATAACACATAGGTATAATAGCTCTTTGATTTCAAGATTTCATGTTCTTATTATTTCTTGAAAGTATCTCTAAGATTGATCATCACTTATAGATTGACCAAATTACCCTTCTTTGGTGGTGAAGTAAATTATTCGAATAATACAAGTACATCCATGTTTTTTATTTATTTATAATTGGTTATCTTAAGTATTCATATATTAATTCATTTTATAATTACAAATACACAGTAATATGTGTAGAAATCACTATACTTTACCTGAATAATAATGAATACATCATATTTTATGATAGGTTGTTGGACTATAAATTGTATAGTGATTGATTTTTTTGAATATTTGATTGCAATTGGTTTCATGACACCATTTTATCAATAAATTACTTCTTATTTGTAGATATACTAAGTCAAATCTTTCTTTAGTTTCATTCTTTATTAGCTTTAATTAGTTTTTCTCAGTTTCTTAAACATTTTAGTTTAGTTTATTATTCTTAGATTGCTCTTTCTCCACATTTTAAAAAATATTTTAAGATTAATTTCTTAATATTTAATTTTGATTATCATCCTACTTGTAGTTATAGTTTTCTAACTACTAATAGTAACATTTTAAATCTTGATTTAGTATTGACCTTTTTTATTTTAACTTTAACTTTTGCTTATATTTTTGTCTTAGGTGGATGTTTGCTTTAATATTTAGTTGTAGTTTAGACTAATGTTGATCCTAATTAGTGTTTCTTTATTTGGCTTTCATTTTTATTTATCCTATCTTTATTTCAATTCCTTATGTTACTTTTATTTTAGTTTGTTTTAGTTATGTTGTAGAATTGAAATATATTGATTGTAGAAGATTTATATTACTAATTTTAAACTTTATAATGATTCGGAGTTCTTTCTTTCAAGAGTATGTCTATTTCATAGGCTTTGCTCTATTGGATAATTTAGATCATATCTTTAAATCTAATTCAAAATTTATATACATGTTGAAAGTAATTAAATTTATTATCCGAATAATAAAATTTGATTTACTATTTTATTAGACTGATTTGTTCCTATAATACTAAAAAACCCTTTGCATGCCTTAGGACCAATTATTGGCCCATAGGTCTCTTGTGATTAAACTAGTACAGTTCCAACTTGACCTTTGTGATAATAAAAAGAGCTGATTCATTGACATGACACTTTTCACCATAAATTTTTTTGGCTAATCAACTGGAGATTCAAGAAATCACATTATTTACTATCTTTTTCTTTCAAATTAGTCTTTTTTGTCCATGACCATTATAGGTTGATCTCTTGTTATTCAACCTAGGTTTGATATTTTTGAATACCAAGCTGGCATAAATTTTAATCTTATCTACCTTGTTTGGTATAATAAACCTCAAAAAATTCTTCATATCCTTGAGATCATAAATTATGAAGACAATGAAGAATTTTAGATAGATAGATATGCCCTATTTGGACTTCAAATTTAATTTCACGTTCAAAATGAAATTATCACATTAAGCGAGAAAGAGAATAAATATTGGTTGCTAATTCTAATCCTAGGATTAGGTCTCTCTTTGAAAATTTTCCTTTTGATGATTTCATAGAACCTATTGAGCCTAATATGCATGTAGAGCCTATTAAATCCTCTAATGGTAGATCAACCTAGAGATAAAATTAAGGATATGATGTCTGGTCTACAAAATGATAGAGATAATAAGAAATAATATACAATGAGCTAGGATTGAGCTATAACTTATCCTATCTAAGAGATTCAAACCTAGAGAAGGTAAATCAAATACATCCCATTGATACCTAATGTATCAAGATATGACCTAATGAATCTATTAAACCTAGCAAGAGGAACATTTATGACACAACATCATTAAAGAGGATTCTAAAGCCTCTAAGAAACCATTATAATGAAATGACTTTAAGTAAGTCATATAATATTATAATTAATCTAATCTAGTATTTCCAAGCTAACAACACAAATAAGGGGGGTGTTTAAATCAAACTAAAAAGGGTAAGGAACCATGGTAGGAAAATTAGGGCCTAGGTCACCTAAGGTGGGAAATGGTAAGTTTGAAAAACCATATATCCAAACTAAGTATAAGTGTATATGAGATTCAAAAAATAAGTTATACATTTGTTCAAGCTAGTAATTATGCAACTTTTATCAATAAAATGAAAGAACTAGGGTTAGAATATACTTACCTTAAACAAAACCCATTAGGCCTCAATCTCCCCCTTGGCCAATGGTGTTTTTAAAGATTATTTTTTGTTTTTAAGGATTATAACAGTTGAATCAATCCCTAAGCTAAAATGATTCCTCTTTTTGCATCCAAGATTCCACAAGATATGCTTTTTTCTCCAAGACAAGATCTAAGAAATGGCTTCTCCAAATGTAGAATTAAGCAGAATTATGAGTAATAACAATACAAAAACGAGAGTTCCTCTCTCTATTAGATTAAAATGGGGACTTTTATTTATAGTGATGGATGATCCTAACCCTTCTTGAAGTTTTAGCTGATGCCATCGACCAACTTTGATGTAGTTAAAAATATGATGGTTTAACCTCAAACCCATGTCGGTCAGGGCTAAGTTAGTTGTGAAGCATCTACCATAAATTTTGGACTATACTGACTTGGACTGAGTTAGTTTTAAAATTGGAAAGAATCAAGAGATACTACACCGATTTGGGCCACTATTAACAAAAAATATGGGTCTTGGTATAATTATGGGTTATAATGAGTAATATTACTTATGGATTCAAGTACGGGGAAAATGTAGTGGATATAGGTATGATAAAGAAACATTAATGTCTCTTACAAAAAACCATCGATTTACCCACCCATTTCTTAGTACACCCTTTAAGGCATACACTCAGATAAATTAAAACTTGATAGGTTATTACAAGAGATAAAGTGCCAATAAATGATAAAGTTTAAGAATATTATGTGTATAAATATGCCCCACTCAAAGCTCATCATATGTCACCAAAGTGTAACATGGGATGGTGCTTTGATAAATAAAATATCAACACCCTAATTGAGCTGATAAATTATAATACAAAGCAAAAAATATATAAAAATAAATAATTTGTAAATACATACCTTCACTTACCTTATTGTTGTTGAATTGAATTTGTGTGTGACGTAGATGAAGAGAGGTGTCTAATGTGCAAAATAAGAGATGGACCTAAAAATAAGATAAAAGTTAAACTTTTTATAAAAATATGGTGTTAGACTGAAAATTTATTTACTTTATCAAGATTCTTAAGCTTCTTTTGGTTTGTGAAAATGACTTACAAAAATAAAGTTTGAATAAAATACAAAATGTTTTGGTAAATAATTGAAGGTTTGAAATTTTGGAAAATTTTCTATAAAAAGGGTGAATTACTATTCATTTGCACATTTGCTATTTTTAAAAACTAGAGCTATGTGTATCCAAATTTAGTAAAGAGAGAGATGATGTCCCAAACTCGAGGAGGTGGATGAGTTGGAGGATGAATTGTAATTAAATTTGGTGTAGTCTAGGTTAAAGGTGCATTTATTATTAATGTTTATCATTTCTTAATTAAAATGGACTAGATTAGGAAAAATAGGCAATGGGGAAATTTATGTAGCATAATTTACCCCAAAAAATGTAGTAATAGAGTAAAAATTAAAATGGGTATGAGACAAAATGCCAAAAATTAGGTCAAGGGTATTTATTACAGCCTAGTGAAAACTCATCACCTAAATAAGATGGTATCAGCTAGACCATGTAGTTGGAAAGGATGGATTTTTTGTATATGGTTGATGGTATATGCACTAGTCGATGTAGTTTTATAGAGAGTCACCAATGTAGCATGAATATTTCCACAATCAATATAGTTTTAAACCTGGCCAATAATGTGGTAGATGGTTGATAGCATATAAGGTGGCTGATGGAGTTTGGATAGATAGTTGATATAGTACATAAAGACTGATAGGGTAAAAATTTAGACAAGATCGATGTAGTTGTGTACATGGCAAATAAAGTTGAGTTTATTATATGGCCAATAAAATTATGCACATGGTTGATATAGTTATAAAGATAGAACATGTTTGATGTAGTATGGTACATGGCTGATAAAGTAGTTAATTTGATCATTTATTTAGTTTTTTCTATTTTTAAATATAATTTATGTCATTTTTGGGTAGAGATCTAATTGATGCTTTATTGTTTGGAATTTTATAGAGGATATGTAGGCTCTAGAGACTTGTAGATGCACTATGGTTATTAGATCTACTAGAGAGATTTTTTGTCATAGATTGAGCTCAAATTACTATAATTAGTTTTGGTGGGATCATAGAAATGCAATTAATCCCACTTAGCATAGAGTTAGTCTCCTTGTTCCTAGGGACATAGGAAAAACTAACTAATACATTCCATTAGGTTGTGAATGGGGATGTCACTGAGGTGCCTATCACCCTAGAGGATGTTCGTACCTTGTTAGGATTGTTGATTACTGGCACACTAGTGGTAAGAAATACTCCAAATTTAGTAGATAATAGAAGAGCCTTATATTTATGGGCGATAGACTCAGAGAGATATGACCATCCTTGGTTGGTGGTAAATATATTTAATGTGTATGTTTCAATCATTTCAGATATCTAAAATTCCATTATCAGACTTATGACATTTAGAGTGATCTATCATAATTTAGATGGGAAGGTCCCATTATTTATTATCAATTTGTGTCAAGAGATACTAGAGCATAAAATGTTATATGATTTAGGTTATGTAATTTAGGTGTAATTAATGTACAATTTCTATATTATTTTATCTAGGGACTAACAAATGATGGATACCATTATGCTTTTTTAGTTGTATCTATGATCGATTTCCTATGCATAGGCTAGCAAGGTTACCTCATGTTATGGATGATACCCTCCCACGCGTGTAGAGGTGGGAACATGACCGTATGGTGTGAATTATGCCACATGTGCTACTGTTGTAGATTATTTCTCAGGGTTAGATTATTTGACATGCATATTAGGGTGTTGCTGTTGCTTGGCCTTCATGGCCAAACATTATACAGGCACAAGGTTATCTTAAGATTACAAGACAATATCCTTGGTGGGTAGAGACCCATCCATTTCATCGTGTACTAGGGAAGTTTGGATTTACACATTCAATGGATCCTATAATGGTATATTTATTTTGGGCTTGGCATATGAGGGAGCAACATGGTGTGAGATGTGCAGGGCTACTATCCTAAGTTCTTATTATATGGTCTCGTCGATCAAGGGAAATTAATTGGTGATACTAGTGATAGTAAGGATAATTAGTTATTATGTCACATAAATAAATACCACAACTGCCACCATAGGTGTAGAGATAGATATAGGCTCAAATATCACCATCAGTATAACTAAAGGCACAACAAGAGGCACAACCATAGGGACATTCAACAACATAGTTTGTGTTGAGTTGGTATATTATGCAATGTATACATATCAGAGCATGATATGTTCATGTGATTCAACCTTAAAAATATAAAAATTTCACACCATTTTGAAGCCATGGTATGTAGGAAGTGTTTAATGACTGAGTAGATGGAGCTACTATTAGTGAGTAAGATGTGTTATATAATGATTATTTTGAGATTATATAGATATATATTCTAGATATATGTAATATTTTAGAGATATGTATGAGATCTGATGTGAATATGGTTAACATTTTACATATGATATGGTAGATAAGGCCCAATGGAGGACCTTGGTGGAGATAACCCACCATAATATTTTAGATGAAGTGATACTGTAACATGATACTACATAGTTGATTGATCTATTTATGCCTTTAGCCCAGGGTTATGCTGAGTGGTTTAGGTTGGTCAAGGAGGCTACCCAAGAGATAGGTATATTATGTTGGGGCTTAGGATATAGTACCAACAAGAGCTGGTTAGGGGGAGATACAAGCATGGTAGGTGTTGGCTTAAGAGAGAGATACTTATTTGACTATGGTTGGCTAGATATCAAGGTTACAGTCCTAGGTGGCCAATCTATAGGGACAAGTAGATGGTCTATAATCATTGATGTAATAGCTATATCAGACTATATAGAAAGGTTAGTCTCAGGCCTTTATGGTTAGTATAACATGTCCTCATGATGAATTGCATCTTCGGAGCTATTTTATCCTATGTATCATGACGTTTTTAAAGTTTTGAGTTATATATAGAGATGTGTTTCATTATGACTTATGTATGTTACCTATTGATGTATTTTATTTTTAGCACACATGATTATGATTTATTATGCTATGGTAAAATGTATGTTTTATTATTATCTATAAAATATGATCAAATGCATGGTTTAAAATAATGTATAGTTTAAAATGATAAAACTATGTTAGAAATTATGAGAAACAAGTGATAAATGGTAAAAATAAATGTCAAACACATCACGAAGGATATGTAAAACATTGTAAGTAAATAAAATTAAAAATATAAATGTCAATAATTTTTTTAAATGAGAACATAATCAAATGATGAATAACACAAACCAAAAATAATAATAAATAAGCAATGGAAATAGGGATAAACTTGAGGAGAGTGAAAAATTTAGACTTAGTGCTTGTGCTAGCATGTGATGGAATAAATTATGACCATCAAGTCACATGTGAATGCTAGTGATAATATGGTATGAAAAAATGTTTATGAGGAGATCTTGGTCCTATCCAAGGTCTTATACTGTAACTCATAAGAAAATCCAAGAGGCATTACAAGGTGGGTATTGTGAGGAATTCCTGGTCCTATCCAAGGTCTTACAATGAAACTCACAAAAAGAAAACCAAAAGGTGTAGGTAGAAAGTGTGATCAAGGATGTGAATATCTAGAATTGGTATCCATCAAGGGAAAATAATACAAATTAAGAAGTGGAAAAGAGGGAGTGAAACACTACATAGGTGATATATAAATCTTTAGCAATGCTGAGACACACTAAACAAGTATGCCAATGTTAAAAATTATTGACATCAAGGACCTAGGACACTCCAATTGGTCAATGCAGATTTTAGGCTAATAAATGAAGTACATAGATAATCCCATGAAGTTTACATGAATGAAAATTAAAATATACCTACCTTCCCATAACATGTTCCCCATTCCTCAGGGCCCCTTATAGAGCCATTAGTTAGTTTACTATGAATATTGGGGATTGTGTGAGAAATTAGGTGGCACTGGATGATAAAATGAGACCTTCTATACTAGTCTAATAGCCTACCATAGCTAATTGGACCTTAGATCTATTATGAGGCCAAATGTGGAGTTTTAGATTTGACTTAGATTAAGAGATGTGCCAAAAGATCACATATTTTAGTGTGATCTAACTTTTAAGCTTGTAACTACCATTTGAACATTGCCTTTTGTTTGCTTTTACTATATGACTTTTAAATTTTTATGGATTTTTTTGTTCCTCCTCCATATGGATTTGGATAACTATAAATGAGTGAAATATGTGACAAACATAATAAATATTACACTTCATTTCTAGAGAAGAGTATTGAAGATCTTGGTATCAATAATTTCCTAGACTTGCTCACAAGTAAGTGTGCAATCTCAAAATTGACCTATGTATGCTTCTATTGAAAGGAAAAAAGAAAGATGAAGATAATATATGATTCATTCATGTAATTAGTGGTATAATGATGGGTATACCTATAGCTAATCACAAAGATGTAAGGTAGTGTAATTGAAAATGGCATGGGCTAAATTGAATATATCTGTTACCAAAGAGCTAGCTCAAGTACCTTTGCAAGTAATAATCATCTCAAAAAGAGGGAAAATAAGGAAACGAAATAAAAACTTAATAAATAGGACCCAAAGGTGTTATTTAAGTTGTAATGTTTAAAAAAACACAAATATAAAGTATACTAAAAGAAACCATAATATAAATAGGATATCATAGATATAAAGTAAATGTGAAAAAATAAAATGCTAAAAATGAAATAAAAAGATGATATAAGTGAGATACAAACCAAAAGGCATCACTAATGTTTATAATGAATTGTAAATACCAAATCCAATCATATGATAATGTGTAGAAAAAAATGATATATCACACAAATATGTGCTCACAAATGTTGGTATATATCCTAACATATATCATCAATAACATATGATAATTCCTGTTGTAACTAAAATCTAGCTCTATTCATGGTCTCATCTATCTTCATGAAGAGTAATGTGAGGACTTTTTATTTCATGATCACTATGGACAAATAGGAGAATGAGAATAATAAGGAGGTAGACATGGTACCTCTTGTGAGGGATAATCAATACGAAGAATCTACACTTGGATATGGTTGATATCATCTAATTTTTGAGAATGCATAGGTTTAGGATAAGGGTGAGCCTTCATTCGAGAATGATCCTAATGTTGTTGTAGTGAAGGTGAGGGCATAGGTCATGTAAAATACCATAAATGTTGATGGATTACTCTACATCTATATGTATAATGTGTAGTATACTGATGCCAAAGGCAATAGACTTTTATTTTTTGAAACTCATAATATGGCTCATTTAACCATTGTTTAGGTGGAGAATCAAATTATGGCATGGGTAAAACTCCATCAAGTAAATCACCCAATATATAATCTAAAATTATGTTCTATATCTATAAGACATAGCCTTGGCACAGGGTATCCAACATTTCTAGGGGAAGGTTGCTTGAAGGATTAAAATGTATAGCAAAGTGGTAAGGTCTTATCATGGCATGATCTAGGAGCATACCTCTAAGAGGTTCAGAGATGAATAGAGTATAAACTAGTAACTGGTCCATCTCAAACTTATGAACATCAAGTGAATAAGAAATAATGTTAGGTGAAGTAGAAGGAGAATGAACTACATCAATAGAATAAACACTATGTAAATGTAAAAATGATTGTAAAGAAGAATGATAGTGAAGTATTTTTTCATATTTAGCTTGAGCAAAGCCAACTAAAAATGGGTCATATTATGAATATCCATCATTATAATTAGGGCGATGAAGATCAATAGCTCATGCATTAATGATTTTATCGGTCGAGTAAGGATGGGGAATGAGTTGTTTCAGCATCATTATGGTAGTGGGAATGTCATATGTTGGATATGTGTGAAGGGAGATATGAAATTTTTATTTTTAAACTAATCTAATTGTGTTCATCATTTTCAAAATATAATAGGTTAGGTGGTATATTGCTTAAAAGTTTAAGGTGCCCATTATAACCTCTATTAGAATTAATGAGATAATTGAATCATTGAGATTCAAAAAAAGTAATTCTAGGTAAAGGTTCAAGGGTGGGTATTTTAAAAACACCACATTCTTGGAATTGTTCAAAATTACAAGGGTTTGTGTCTCCTTTAATCTTAAATATAGAACCTCTGAGAGGAAATTTGACACATTGACATGTCTACAAAGCTATAGCTCTCATGACATGTGTCTGAGTAAAATATTATATGATAATGGGAAATTAAAAATCATGACTTTAATATGGACTATGACAGGAGGAACCATGATGGGAATCTAAACATTACCTAAAGGAGGCATTTGTCTTCTATAATAGCGTTGCCATGTGCTTTGGGTAGTTTTAAGGTTATATTTTGAATATCCAAGTATTTTAATGAGATTAAGGGATGGGTTATAAGTGTCAGAACCTTCATTAGTTAAAACATGATTGAATTGGATATCACCAAATTAGACACTAATGAATATCAAAAGATCAACTATATGAAGTAATGTTTCATCAATAATCATTGAAGTGATATAAAATTTGAGTAAGATATAAGTATCCATAATTTTGTCAATGTATATAGAAATTTACTCACATTGTTGAAGGACAATATCCTTAGACCTAGAGAAGGTAGCTTCTTGCCCCACAGGTGGAGGCAAAGGGATGTTCATTCAAAATAAAAGTTTCATTAAATGATTACAATGATGAGGATAAGTCCTCATGAGTTATAGAAAAGGAACTTGAGATGGGCGGATATAAATTTCATTAATAGGATTTGTATATAGGGAATTTGACAAAAGGGGTTAGAGAAATAATTAATAAAATATACATTCAAACAATCTAATGCTTTTAAAACATGTCAGGCCCTTTACTAAGAAGGAATAAGATCTGTGTGATGAAGGAAACAAAAAAGAAGATAACTACCAATTTTACCATCCCTTTTGAGTGACCTCCTTACAAAGTTAGTTGTAAATGTGTTGAGCTTGACATGCGAGAAAGAGATAATCAATGATTCAATTCCTTCAGATGGTTGACATATTCTGTTAGGAATATAGAACACAAAGCAATATTAATGAAATAAAGACATAATTAAAAATTCAAAAAACACAATACAAGATAGACATAGATTTAATGTGGTTCACCCAATATGAGCTATGCCCACACAGAAACAACCAGTTCTTCACTTTATTTAGTCCAACAAAATGAAGGGATAAAACTTGAAATACATCCACTACAATCTCCTCTTTACTCACATACAATGTTCCACCATAATCACAATGCCTTCATATCAAAAGGAGGGTTACATATAGGGAAAAAATGCACAAACATAATTTCTACCATTAGATTTGTAACCTAATAATGAATGGTCTAGATCTACTACAAAATTATAATATTTTACAATGTATTTTTAACCAAATTTTGCTTAGGGGGGCTACCCCCAAACCCTGACCAGGCCCCCCCTAGACCCCCATGGTGACCATAGTGGTGGGATGTTGCCCCCCACACCCTCCATGTTAAGAACCAAGCATTATAATAAGATCAGGCTCTACCATCCAACAATCTCCCACTTGGAGATTGATTGATGTAACTTCACTCCTATAACTTTTATTTGGAATTTTATTTAAACTTTGATCCTGACATGTTTCTAATATTCCTTGTTATCCCTAAATGCCTATTGAAGCTAAACAACTATCCAACTTCTCCTTTGTGATTAATTTTGCTAGCATATATGTAGGATTCTAACTTGTATGGATATTTTCTAGCTTCAGTTGACCATCCTCTAAAACTAAATGACTGAAGTGATACCTAAGTTGTATATCTTTGGTTCTTTAGTAGAATGCTGAGTTCTTTGATAAATAAATCACACTTTAGCTATCACTATACAACTTATAATATTCCTACTTATGCCTCAACTCTTCCATGAACCATTGCATCCATATCATCTCCTTCCTAGCTTCTATAGCTACAACATACTTTACCTTTGTAGTTGACAAAGTAACTATCTTTTACACTTTTGAAATCGAACTAGCTGTTGTATCACCAATAATGAAAATATAACCTATGGTGCTCCTCTTTCCATCTAAATATCCACCAATGTCTACATCAACATTATTTTTAAGGTAACATCTAAACCTTCATAACACAATCATCTATCAGTGGTCCCTCTCAAGTACATGATAATCCACTTGACTACATCCCAGTGCTCTTTTCCTAAATTATTCATAAACCTACTGACAACTCCCATTGCATGAAAAATAGTTGGTCTCATGCACACCATATCATACATTAAACTTACAAATATTGAAGCATATGGAACTTTAGACATGTAATTGATTTCTTCCTACATTTTAGAACATTGTTCCTTGCTTAATTTGAAGTGCCTTCCTAATGGTGTACTTATAGCTTTTGCATCTTTCATATTGAACTTGACTAACACCTTCTTGATGTATTCTTCTTGATATAATGCCAATTTTCTATTTTTCATGTCTCTTATTATTTTCATACCAAGGATTTACTTTGCATCACCCAAATCCTTCATTGTAAATGAATTTTCTAATTTTTTTTTGAGATCATTTATATCCTACGTGTTAGACCCTCTAATAAACATGTCATCTACATACAATAACAAGATAATATAACTACCATTATCTAATCTCTTAAAATAGACATAGTGGTCAGAATGACCTATACTATAACTTTGTTATATCATAAACATGTAAAAGTTCAAATACCACTGCCTTGGATTTTTCTTTAGACCATACAAACTCTTCTTTGACTTACACACCATTTTCTCCTTACCTTTTATTTTTTATCCCTGTGGCTGCTCCATAAATATTTCCTCCCCCAAATCACCATAAAATAAAGTAGTCTTCACATCTAACTATTCAAGGTGAAAATATTCTATTGCTACCAAACTTAAAATAGTTCTTATGGGAGTCATTTTACAACTGGAGAAAATATTTTATCAAAATAAATACCTTACTTTTGTGCAAACCCATTTACAACAAGTCTAGCTTTGTACCTCTTTTTATGTCCATGTTATTCCTTCAACCTATAAATCCATTTATTCTATAATGCTATTTTACCTATAGGCAACTGATTCAAATCCCATGTTTGGTTATGTACCAAGGAGTCCATATCCTCTTTTATGCCTTGTTCCCACTTATTTTTGGTTTATACTTGCATTGCTTCTTTATAGCTTTTAGGCTCACCACCATCAGACAATAATACATAATAAAGTAAAGGAGAGTATCATTCAAAGAATCTACTTACTCTAGTAGATCTTATAACTACACTTTTAGGAGTTTGAGGTACTTTTTATTGTTGCTATAGTTATTGCACATTATGATATTCTAGCACTTTAGGAATTTCAGTTCTGATGATTTCATCAAGTATTACATATTCTATATTTGGATTTTCTTATTTCTTTCCCTACAACTAATCTCTGTACATGACCTTCTCATTAAAGATCACATCTCTACTCCTAATGAAATTAAAAATTTCAAAATCCCATAAACGGTAGCCAAAATAATTAACTCCATATCCAATAAAATTATATTTCTTGGATTTTTATTCTATCTTGGTTCTATTTTGTTTATCAATATGGACAAATTCTTCACAACCAAAAGTCTTTAAAAAGGAATAATCTAACTTTCTACCTGTCAATGCTTCCTCTAAAATGCCACCATCCAAAGGACTTAAAGGCCATTTGTTTATTAAGTAAACAACAATATCCATAACATCTACCCAAAAGTATAAGGGCAACCCTACATATAATCTCATGTTCTTTGCATGTTCCATGGTTCTCTTGTTCATCCTTTAAAACACACCATTTTTTTGTGGTGTTCTTGGAACCATCTTCTCGTTCTGAATCCCATGGGATGAATAGTAATTATCAAGCTCCTTATTGTAGTATTCACCTCCATTATTTGATCTGACACACTTCAACTTATTTCCTGTCTCATTCTCAACCAAATCTTTCCATTTATTAAAAGTATCAAAAACATCAGATTTTTTTCATATGCAATAAACCCAAGTTTTTTTATTTTTATCATCAATAAAAGTAACATAATAAGAAAAGCCACCAAAGGATGATACCTAAGCTGATCCCCATACATTTGTATGCACAACCTTTAAATTTTCATCCTTATTTGTCTTCCCAACTTTGATAAATGTGAGTCTCTTCTATTTCACATACACACAATGCTCACATAACTCTAAATCCACCTTCTTCAAATGTGGCAACAAATTCTTTGAGTGAAGAACTTGCATCCCCTTCTCACTCATGTGCCCAAGTTTATGGTGCCATAATTTTGTATCTGCTTATGTAGAAGTTAAAGCAATAGAAGAGTCAACATTACTAGTATATAAATATAATGTACCTACCTTCTCTCCTTTTTCTACTACCAGTGATCCTTTAGTGAACTTCCATGAATTTTATACAAATGTAATTGTGTAGCCCTCACTTCCCAACTGCCTGTTGAAATTAGATTTCTTCCTAACTCAGGAACACACCTCACCTCTTTTATAAACCATTTGTTTCTATTCAATAATTTTATATGTATCTTACCCTTTTTAATAATTTTACAATGTTCACCATCACCCAAATAAACCTATCCAAAATCACCTTGAACATAATCTTGAGAATATTTCCTATGGAGTGAAACATGAAATGAATCCCCTAAATTTAACACCTAAGAATAATTAATATTTATCTAATGAAAGTATCAAGGCATCTTGCAACACATCACCTACTAAATTTGATTCTTATTTTTTATCTTGTTGTCCATCTCCTTGTTTTTCTTTTTGAAACCAATAATCTTTTTTCAAGTGTCCTTTCTTCCTACAAATGTAGCACACCAATGTTCTTATAGATTTGGATCTACCCTTCTTATACTTCCCATAATTTCATGGGTCCTTTCCTCTATCCTTTTGTCTTCCCTTGTTATCCATAGTCAAATCATTACTTGATGTCTCACCTGTGCTTTTTCATCACATTTCCTCACTAAGAACAACACCAATAACATAATCAAACTTTAAAGTGTTTGAACCATAGACAAAATTACTCACAGCCATAACCAAGCCATTCCAACTTTTTGGTAATGAGCGCAAAATCAAAAGATCCCTAACCTCATCATCAAACTTTACTCTTACAGAGCTTAACTAATTTGTGACCATGTTAAATTCATTTAAATGATCAACAACAAAGTCACCTTCTAACATCTCCATATTAAATAAATGTTTCATAAGAAATACCTTGTTGGAGGATGAGGGTTTTTCATATAGTCTATCTAATACCTTTATCACATCCACTATTGTCTTTTTTTTTGAAATATTGAAGGCCACTGATGCTACCAGGCACAACTGTATTGTTCCCAATGCCTTTTTATTAAGAATCTCCCATTATTCATCCTTCATATTTGCCAACTTCTTTTCTATTCCACCCAATAGTAATAAAATATCTTTTTGATATAGATACTTGTCTATTTTCATCTTCCATAGCTACTAGTTTTGGATGATAAACTTTTTGACCTTAAACTTGCCTTCTTCTGCCATTGCTCCCACTCAAACAAGGAACCCTCTTTTCTTGAAATTTTATCTACTAAATAAACCTTTGGATTTGATACCAGTTGTTAGGAATACATAACACAAAACAATATTAATGAAATAAAGACAAAATTAAATATGCAAAAAACAAAATATAAGATAGACATATATTTAACGTGATTCATCCAATATGGTCTACATCCACATAAAAATAACTAGTTTTCACTTTATTTAATCCAACAAAATGAAGGGATAAAACCTACAATACATCCACTAAAATCTCCTCTTCACTCACATACAACGTGCCACTATAATTAAAATGCCCTCATATCAAAAGGATGGTTACATATAGGGAAAAAATGCACAAATATAATTTCTACTGTTAGATCTATAACCTAATAGTAAATAGTCCATATTTACTATCAAATTACAATATTTTACAATGCATTTTTAACTAAATTTTGCTTTGGGGGCATTGTCCCTAAACCCCCACCATCCCCCCCTGGACCCCCATGGTGACCATAGTGAATGGGGCATTTCCCCCCACACCCCCTATCGGGAACTGGGCATTATAATAAGATCAGGCTCCACCATCTAACATCTTCCCTTATCACTAGTGTGTTTAGGCTTGTTGTGGCTTGATAAATAGAATGAAATTGAATATTTAGAGATAATTGGTAGCATAAGTTCATGTTGAGATAACTTGATAAATATAGAGGGTGATCCCTCTATATATATCAAATTTGAATCATTTGGAGCCATTAATCTCATTTGGGAGATCAATGAAGGAGGATTAAAGGTTTATGAGCCATTGATCTCATTTGGAATATCAATGGAGCAAAATGAAGAGGCCATATTAAGGGTGTGGGCCTTGTCTCCCACCCATGTGAATGGGGAATAAAGTGTCCTTCTATATATTTATCCCTTAGAATTAAATACTTGCCAAGTTATCAAGTTGGAAGATGAGAAGGATAATTAGATTTATTAAATTTAAAATATTTATGAAAAGTGAATTCCAATAGGGAATTTATTAATTAACCTAATCGATTGATTAGGTAATTAATGTAAATTAGTATTTACATTTGTATTTACAATTTATTTAGATTTTGAATCACTAGGTTAATGAGATGCTTATGAAGGGACTATTTGATTCTAGAAGGCTTGTAGAAGAATTTGATGAAATGATAAAATGTATTTCCCCAATAAAGGATGCACCACTATAATCTAGGAAGTGAAAATCAAATGTGGTGATAAATTGGGATGACTTAATGATTTTTGATTAAATATGTGTTTGATTGTAAAAGGATGTTTTGGTCATAGTTTAAACATGAAAGTGATTAAAATGCAGTGTTTACATTTTGCTCCTATTTGAGAAGGCATTATGAGACAAAAGGTGAAGTAATTTCTTTTTAAATAATTAAAAATTCATTAAAAGAGAATAAGAAGATGAGGGAGATGAAATAATGATTGAAAAATGATGTCCAAGTTGATGCACCGATAAGGTTATTGATGAGCTCAAAATTATGTCCTAGTAGGGTGATTGATCAGACCTATATTCTCCATCAATAGATTGGATGAAAAGATATTTATAATAGACGGGCCATTGAAAAAAAAATTAGCACGTAGACCACTAAAAAAGAAGAAGAAGAATAAAATAAACCATGAACAAAATTAAACCACTTGATATAATACAAGGATGCTTATATTTATAAGAATGAAGAAGGATGAAATTGACTTAAGGAGGGAAAAATGATATATTCCAAAATAATATACCAACTTGGAATTGCCCTAAATAGGACAAAATCAATGAGCTAGGAATGATAAGGTACCCTAAATAGGGTGGAATTGATGTATTTTACCCTAAAAAGGGTAAAAATGATTGGTTATACCCAAATAAGAGTGGATTTTGGGATAAATCAAACATGTGTGTGAATGGTATAATGACATTTCATGACTGAAGAAGCCACAAAAAAACTATGTGCACAAGGATGGCCAAAAGTGATGACAGACTAAGTTGAATATTAAGATAAATATTGAAGAATGATATAAGTTGGGTTGAATAAATTTTGAATAAATTATGGTGATTGGTTGTATGTTCTCATTGATTCTTATGTATTAGGAGAAACACATATTTTAGTTAGGATGTTCAGTGATTAATGTTGGGGTTTAGTGAACAAAGAAATGTATTGCTATGACATTGCTATATTAAACTATTTGATCATTATATAATTTTGATTTGGACATTATGTATCATAATTATCAATGAATAATGATAACATTGGAACCCATAAGTGTGATAATATAAGTTAAATGCAAATGTCAACAACTTAAGATCAAGATAACAATAATTAAAACCTAAGTGTAAAACATAATGCAATAAATGAAGATGAGTTTAGATACAAATACCTGTAAATTAAGATCAAAGTATGAATAGTTTAAACCTAAGAGTAAATCATAATGTACAAAATATAACTCGAATGTAAATACTCGCAACTCAACATCAAGATGTAAAATATAGAGATGTGAGGGGAAAACATAATGAAACCAAGGCAACCAAAAATAAAAAGACAAAGAAGAAAATGCACCAAGAATAATAAAAATAAACAAACAATAAACACTCATAAATACATAGTTAGCAAATCAAATAAACAAATGAGTTAGTTGACTAGTTGTATGTGTGTGGTACTGAGGCATTACCTTAGAACAAAAATATGATGAAAGGATTGTGGATGAATAGTGAGAAGTCGATAGAATAAACCCACATCTATGAATAAAAATGACCAATGAGTGATAGGTTATGATAAAAAGAGCCAAGAATAATGTAAGGCATGAAAAAATGCATTTGATGGAGTGCACTCAGAGGAGGGGTTCTCTTAGAGGAGGCTATGGATTCTACATGTTTGTCCTAATATGAGTAAAATTTGTAGTAGTTATTACTATAAGTTGATTTTTTAGAAGATGAGCATGTATCATGATCTACAATATTTTTTTACAAAAGGCTATCATTACTACAAATTGAGTTTTATGGGCCATATTTAAATCGAGTCATATATAACATTTTTGGCTACATATGATATAATCGATTATGTATGCATCATATTTTACTATAATTTTGAACTAGAATTTGTGTGTTGTATCACACAAAACCTCAATAGTGGCAAGTATGGCAAATCAAGCTTAAGTAGGTGTGGATGGTCTAGCTAAATATGGATGTTGTAAAAGTGGTTGGTGGCACATGGATGATTATGAAGTAATTGATGTAAATGGGAAACCATGATGTGGTATGTGATGATGTTAGGTCAAGAGTGGTTGTGAGAAGAAAGGTAAGATACGGGTGATGGTAACAACTCATAAAAATAATAGTCATAAAGGACTATGGGTTGGCTGAAAAGGATAAATGACAGTACATTTGATTGAGTGGCTTGATTGTTTCCCAAAATCCATGATATTGTTGGATCCATGTAGATGATGAAGATTATGAGATGTGACTAGATAATATTGGTCACAAGTGTTATATAACCCTTGTGATAGAAGTGTTTGTGAAACTAGATTCATGTGATTAATTACTTGATATCTATGGTGAGTTGTGTCTTGATGTAGAATCAAATCTACCAAGTCCCTAAATAGTGCATAATAAGAGTAATGGAAATGTAGGTAGGGATGATTGACAAACACCACATCCTTTTATGATATACGAGGTGAATTTGCATATTTTTCAAACTCTACATTGAGTGATGGATCTAGTAGAAGAATTAGTGCAATATTAACAATGATTCAGTGAACACCTTAATCACAATGGAGGATGAAAATGTTTTATTACATGAGATTCCATGTTGGGTAACATGCCTAGAGGTTTAATGAATTATAACAATAGTCAGATGGTCAAAGAGGAGTGCCACATTATGTTAGGGGATGCACACATTGGTAGTGATGAGTGTTGTGTGCACAAGCTCACCCAAATGGGGGGATGAATCAAAGGGAAACACTGGAGGAAGAGGGTGCAGGTCTAATATCATTTCAAAGTCTAATTCACATATAAATCATGAGTAGAACCATACTGATAATGGTTACACAAGTAGCAAGTAATTAGGGTTGAGAGGTACAACCTTCAACTGTGTGTTATTATTATGGAGAGACTGGGCATGTAAGCCCCAAGTGCTTGAGGAGAGAAATTGATAATGAAATTTTTATTGGAAATCCATGAGATTAATGGTCAAGGGTGTGAGAGGAAAAATGAGTGGTTATGTCTAATTATGCACTAGAGGTGATATGTTTGTAATCATGTTATGGTGTTGACACTACTTTGTATGAGTTGTGAAATGTTTCACAATATATTGAGAAAGTGTTTGTTGATATTTTAAGAGTTTTAAAGATGAATGGATATTTAAATATCTATTTTTTATGGTTTATTTTAATCATTTTGAATGATGTGATAGAATATTAAGATAAAACAAAATGATTTAGATGCACAGGTAAGGGGGATGGAAGAATAAGAAGGAAGTGGTCAAGTTGTCCTAAAAAATTAAGCTTTACCTACATAGTCTATGGGATTTAGGTCCAATATAGTTATTAATAATAAAAGTGATGATTGGTATCTAGATAAACCGATAGAAAAAAAGAGGAATGGATCTTGTAAAATAATGAGTGCATATAAGAGATAATCTCATAAAATAATGAGAGTGTATAATAAAGACTAACTCATAAAATATTGAGAGTGTGATAAAGACATGCTTGCAAAATGGCAAGAGCATAAGGTAGAGAGAATGGTGATAATAAGAATGAGGGTAAATAAAAGATGAGTGTTCACTCATGTGATAGTCTCAATTGCTTATATCTAAATATAGTGAAATGTGAATGATAAGGATGATAATGGTAGCTGAGCTATCCCAAGATACCCCATGTATACAAGTGCTACCTACATATTCTATGCGGATCTCAAGGTAATGTAATTATCCCAAAAATGGTAGTGTAATGAAGAAAAGATGATGACTGAAAATGACTATGACTAGAAAAGAGGTTTCAACCCATGAGATGTTCAAACACAAAGGGAGGTCCACCCATCATCATAATTGAAAGAGTGCCACCTAAAATAGAGACAAGATAAAAACTATTGGTGAATAAGGTGATAAAGAGTACAAAGATTTTATGGCTTAATATATTAGTTAAAGACTTAATCTATTTTGTATTTTTTTGTGTTTTTTAGATGTTGGAGGTTTGCAAGTGTTTTGGGAAATGTTTTGAATGTTTTTGGAATAAGATATATGTAATAACATTATACAAGAAGGATTTTAGAAGGGAATGACTTGAAAGATGGTGAAAGCATACAAATGGACCAAGTGGCTCATAACATAGTGAGATTGTAGAAAAAAATAGTCAGGAAAATGATTAGGGAATAAAAGTGATCTCATAAGAAGATGAAAGCATGAAAGAGGGATAAGAAGCTCATAAAAGTGTCTAGAGGGGAGAAATAAATAGCCTACACAATAACTAAGGGATGATAATTAGGCTCACAAAATGGTGATAACATGGATACTTATATCATATATACCAAGAGTAATGTGGCATGGATAGTGGAGAAAGAAGTAGCTTACAAAAGATGCTAGAGTTTAGAGAGAAGTAACTCACAAAGTGGTTAAGGGATATAAATTTAGCTCACAAAATATAGAGATCATGGATGAGGGGAAAGAAGGAAGAGGAGTGATCACATGGTGATGATGAAAAAGAATGATGGGGAAGAAGAAAGGTGGGTGAACTGAAATGGTGACCCCATATATCTAAGCAGTGCCTACATAATCCAAATAAACCTCAGACTGATGTAGTATACCAAAAATGGGAGGGTAATATGATAGGAAATGATATGAATAAATGAAGGTGAATACATATGAAGCTTATAGGATGAATAAATGTAATGAATCAAAGGATAATATTAACCCAAATATGAAAATAACATAAACAATGAGTACGGTGCGCCATTAGGTGAGGATGAAACAATGTCAAGCCATAGATGACAATAAATAAAAAAACTAATGTAAGATATGTGATAATGAGATATGTCATGGCCAACATGAGCTAGGAAGCTATGTAAGTGCAAGCATGAATAATGATCAGGTTGATGTATATGAAAAGTGTGATAGATGGGATGGTGAGGATGATGTCTTGAGGGATAGATAGTCAGGTAACCATTGAATAAGGCTAAGCAATTAGTCTAATAATGGGAGATTAGGATGGAAATTAGCCTTTGAGGTTATATGAGTAACTATAGAGGGATAATGAGGCAAAGAGTTCCTTATGCACAACATGTAGAGACATTGAAGGAATAAATGGAAGTACTTTGAGTAGTGAAACTAATAAGATTTATTGTATTAAATCAAGAGAAAAAAAGCATGGGTAAACATTCATGGAGATGCATGTAGGAATAATACAAATTTTTAATGGCACCCTTATGGGTAAGGATCTTGATTTTTAATGGATGAATGCTAGGGAGAGTTTTGAGCCCCCAATTTTGGCTAAGTATTTTTTGGGAATAATCAACATGAAGAGGCATGACACAAAAGCCCATGATGTAAAAGACCATGGTGCAAGAGTTCATGACACATAAGGATTAAGTATCATGGAGTAAATATGCTTGTTAAATAGTGAACCCAAGAACGAAAGACTCATAACCTATTAGAAGACTTAGGGAGCATGAGAAAGTAAAGATGGTTATGGAATAGTTTATAGCCATAGGAGGATAGGCACTTGGTGATGAGGATCCAACATGGAGAGATAATATAAGGGTAGAAAGGCCTGGGTCTATAATAACTTAATGTAAATGTATAACATGACTCAAATCTATTAATTATCGATGAAAAGAAATCATGATTGTAATTACTTATGTAACTATTTGGTTGGGGAAAACCAAGTATATATACCCCCATGATGTACTTTGTATTATTATTGTTTAGTTGGATGTTATTGATGAGTTTATACAAGTTGGTTAACATTATAACTCTAGATCAGTGTATTCTTTGAGATCACGTATGAATATGATGAAAGAAACATGTATTTACATAATAATATTGTTCAAATATCTATGGGATTGATGTTATATGTCATAATTTATCCCATATTTTTTATTTTGATCATTGAGTAATGAACAAGTGTGCTAATTTAGATACAAACTATAAAATGAGTTTAGTATTAAGTATATATTCGATTTCCCTTGTTGAAGAAGTTGGACAAACAAACCCTTGTACAAAAAACTAATAGGAACCAATCCCATGCTACATGCTTTAGGTGAGTGCATAAGAACTTGTTATAGCATGAAATGATAACGCACTAGCATGTTGGAATATTATTCACTTAGGAATGTGCCTAGGGAAAGTCATGCCCATTTAAAGGAAAAGAATCCTAACATTTTTGTTCCATTACTAGGACTTGTAACACTTTATTGCATGATGGTGGAAGATGATCAACTGTCTGTCTTTGGAGAAAATTGAAATATGGGTTACTAAAGTAGAGGATAAATTTGAATTACCATTTATTAAACTAAGAATATCTACATGTGCATGGGTATAAAAACTATATATGACTCACTATATGAGATGTTCTTTGTAGAAGTGCATGTTCACGTTCATGTTTGGATTTTGACATATGCACAAGATCGATTGATGAAATATGAATGGAAGATAGCTTGGTCTCTCAATCATTAGTTAGATTTAGCATGGTTGGGAGTATTTTGGACACATGAAGTTGATGTTTGGTGGTGTGGAGATTTGAATAATTACATATTATAATATGTAGTATTAACATACTCTTGTCCATATGAAGTCTAGTTTCACTTCCTCTATGAAACTCATGGTAGATATCTCATAATTTTTTTACTAGAGATTAAGAAACTCTTAGTATATTATAGATTTGAAATTTTCTCCATGGATGGCTAAACTCTCTCTCACATGAGCAACGCAGTTGGTAGGAAAATGGAAGGGCACCTTTTGAATTACAATATTGGTTCAACCTGGCATCCAGCTAGCAACAATTATAAAAACACAAATATGATGAAGCTCAGTGAAGGGCTATGAGTGGAAATGATCTAGGGAGGGGACATGAGGACCGAGGAAGTGTTGTAAGGGTCCACATGGAAGTGAAAGAGCATAGTGAGGACTACCCAACCACATGACCACACCTAATGCTATCATAAGTATGTATGGGAGAATAAATTCAGGTAGTGGTGACTGAAGAACCCAATTTGGATAGGCCTAGTTCCCCACCCACAACACATGCTCATGCTCTTGAGTTAGATGACATATTTGTACATAAATAGGATATATATAATGTAGAATTATAAATTGAAGATATTAGGGATACATTTGTAGACTAATATTTATACAATAGTTTATTGGCCATTTATTTTCCTTTACAAGACAATTCTATGGCCCAATTTTGAATGCCTAGTGGATCAAGCATAACTAGTGGGCAGAGTACCAACCCATCTATAGTTAATTATCATATGTCAATGCCTAATGTATTGGGTGATTCTATTACTATAATAGATGCAAGAAGTGGTATTGGTGGTGGTTCTATCAGAGGAACTAGAGGAGGCAAAGGAGGTAGTGATGGACCTCCCTCATAAGGTCTAGGAGGGACAAGAAATGCATCATAGTAGACACCATTGAAATCTCTTCAACTACCCATTTTGTATTACAAGATGACACTCCACTTACTTGAGTATCACAGTGTGAATAATTCCATAAAAATGTTCACAAGTGTGAAATTATTTGAAAAGCATGTGGTATTACCTCTTTTGAATGAAAGACAAAAAAGTTTGATACCATTCTTATGGATTGAATTCACAAGTGGTACCATAATTTTGATTTGTAGTAAGTTGTGGTGAATTATGACCAACTAAAGCAACATTTATCTAATAATTTGATATTTTAGAGTTTGAAAAATAGATCATAGCTACCCTAAATGACATCAATCAAGAACTAATTGAGATTGTGTGTGAGTATGATGCACATTTAAATACACTTCTCTCTAAGCTTTCTTTTGAGATAAATGTTGCTCAACACACCTAATGGTTCATAGGAGGCTTATTAATTCCATTCTAATGCACTTTATCATAGAATACTTTCACCAACCCACATGAGGCCTTGGAAGCTAACCTTCATGCTGAATTCATTGGAAGCATTGACACAAGGATTAGTCCCTTCATGGAGGCTTAGATCATTGCTATGGCATCTTAGCTAGAAAATATCATTGCACATAATGTTCATGACACTCACAATGGTTTTTGGTGTGTGGAATGTGAATCTAAAGGCCATATTAGGAATAAATACCCTTAAAAGAATATTCAAGTTGTGATGAAGCAATTACGTGATATTTTCTAGGAATAACATGGTGTAAGGTATTTTCCTCTATTTTAATGTGCCACACAATGAAATTTATCTATATATTATAAGATATACAATGCATTCACTCATGATACCAATGAATATTGTCTTATTAGTGAAATCCATTAGACACACATGTGTGGTACATGTTAAGCATATGTTTCTAATAACCAAGACAATGGGGGAGGATATTGTGGTCATGGTCATGGTTGAGGATGTGGATGTTTTCCACCAAGAACTTGTTATAAGTGTGTTTCCCTAGAACACTACCAACATAATTTCCTGGTGTATTTTACATGCATGTTTTGTAAAAATGATCATCATCTAGAGTATTTAACTAAACTATATACTTGCATCATGAATGAGATTAATGAAAAGGGTACCAAAATGATATGTATTAAAAAGCCTCAATGGAGACCATGCCTTGCTACTCTGATCGGTCCCAAATTCAACATTACTACATGGAGTGATGGCCAGTCCTAGTCTATATCCAATTTTCCCACTAAAAAGGTTCAATGATAGGAGCCTTATGGTACTCATTATCCATATGCTTAGCAATAGAAAGAAGTGATACATGACACCTTGAATTTGCTGAGATAACTGCAAGGAGAGATATAGTTCTTTAAGGATCATGATGCTACTACATGTGCTGACATGCATAAAGCTATGGATTTCCATGACTTAGTGCATGATGAGTTCCATGCATTTTGAAAGTGATTCCTTGACAAGGATATTGTACCCTTATTAAAAAATTATCTAAGGCATCATACACTTAGGCCTATCAAGGATCATTTATTAAAATATGCATGGTAGAAAGAGACTCATATCCAACATATTTTAGAGGGGGATAAAAAGATATTGGTTAATGCCACTATTAATATATGGGTTATCAGGATATCTTATTTGATACTGATGCCAAAGTAAATGACCTCACTAAGGATGCATGGAGGAAGATGGCATGCCCTGCTTTACCTCCTTCTCCACATGTGTTGTTTATGGCTAATAAGATTTGTGCTTTACCTATCAAAGTACTTAAAGAGCCACCATGGATATATTAAGTGTTAATTTCAAATCTAACTTTGAAGTCATTGATTTGGTTGAAGATGATGACTTTCTATCTTTGTTGGGTCACCCTTAGTGTTACATGAATAACATTAACTTAAGCTTCAAGAAGCATTATATCAACTTTGAGAATGATGAGCAGTGTGTTGTAATACCTTTAGACCATGATCAAGGACATCTTTATTTTGAGCTAATAAACACTAACCACATATACAATTTCATAGCTCAAGGTACTAAGCACCTTGACCCCACTCTAGATGACATCTTACATTGGGCAGATTTATAATCTATATTTGACACCACCAATAATGCTTATGAATATTGGGATTATGGTGAGTATGACATTATTGGAATGATTTTTGTAACTATAGGTGGTCAATAAGATGCTCCATGGAAGTACCATAAATTTCATAAATTTGTTCATCTCCTTTATGGAAAAATTATGGTTGTGCCACCTGCAAGGTTAGATGAAGCTATGAGATTTCATGGTTAGATGGAAGTTCATGATTTTATATAGTAGTTTGAAGCCTTATATGACTCTGATATTGATTAGCTACATTAAATTATCTATATCTTTGATGGGACATTTAATGAATGGTGGAGAACTCATAGTTATAACTTAATTAAATCAGGACCAAGTTCATTCTGCTATGCACTATCACTTTTACCACAATAACCACATTTGTATCACCATAAGTAATAGTGGAATCAATGCTCATGAACCTCATATTAAATCTTTCAATATTGTGGATGGGAAATGAAATGTTTTTTCCTGAGTACCTATGGTTTTATGTATTTTATGGCACTCGACACACTTGGGATAGAGCATGGTATGTAGATGAGGAATGACATTTGCTAAAGTTTATTAGAATTTACTTAAGAGCAATATAAATTTTGTAATGGCTTATTCATCTTCATGAATGGATTTATGCCTCACATTAAAAGCCATGCATTGGGCTATTTTTAGTGACCCAAACCTAGTGAAGATTACATTAGATTCATATATGATGCATGGGAGGAGATATTTACTATTTTATAAGAACATTATATGGAAGCATAATTTACACCACCTAAACCTAAACTAGACCATGTATTGAAAGAATAGATCTAGATAGGTAAATAAAAAGTTGTGTACTAGGTTGACGAAGGTGCCAGTTTTGATTTGTCTGACCCATCTATTGATCATTTAGCTTTGCATACAGAGTATGGTGTGTGTAATTTTCAT
This sequence comes from Torreya grandis, assembly GCA_037957365.1. NCBI lineage: Eukaryota > Viridiplantae > Streptophyta > Pinopsida > Cupressales > Taxaceae > Torreya > Torreya grandis. The sequence continues at coordinate 5,793,354 of JARHVA010000175.1, forward strand.
GACACCATATAATATGAACAAAAACCCTACTTAGAGCCACTCTAGACTATCTAACTAAATATTATCATGAAGTAAGTGCCTAAGATGGCTATTATGGGAAACTATTGGTTTGATACATAGATCTCTAAGGTCTTTGAACTGCTAAAATAATATCAAGATGTCTTCCCATGTAATTATACTAAAATTAAAGGAGTGTATTATTCCTTAGGTAATATGCACATCAAGTTGGTAGAGGGTGTTTGACCTATTAAGAAGAGGCCCTATCCTATGGATCCTGACTTACATACTTGAGTCAATGAAGAAATTGATATCATGCTATGAGTAGGAGTCATTATTCCTATAAATGAGTCTGAATGAATAAGCCCCATGGTAATTAGTATTAAGAAGGATATATGCATTTAGGTCTATGTGCATTATCAATTACTCAATACTACTTTCACAATTGACCCCTTTCTAATGCCCTTCACCGAGGAGATTCTAGAGGGAGTTGCTAGATGTGATATCTATACTTTTACTGATGGCTTCTCGAGATATCATCAAGTCTAGATCATAGAAGAGGATAAATTGAAGACCACATTTACAATTGAGTGGAGATCAATTTATTACAATGTGATGTAATTTGGGTTAAAATATGATCTTGCTATGTTTTCATGAATCACAATCGAGGCCTTCAAGGACTTTACTCATAAATTAATTCAATTATACCTTGATGAATGAATTGTTTATAGTTTAGTGTGGGATCACTATTAAAATATTAAACTAATGCTTGAGCATTGCTATAACCTTCAGATTTCCTTAAATCTAAATAAATGTGTGTTTTATACCCCCTTTGGAATTTTAATTAGTCATGTCATTTGATGTGATGGACTCTTGGTGGATCCATCCAAGATTGTTGTTATTATCTGCCATCTAGCATTAACCACCTAGCGAGAAGTATGTGCCTTTATAGGACACATGGGATATTATAGGAAGTTCATTCAAGGGTATTCTAATATTACTATGCCAATGGAGGATTTAATAAAACAAAATGGCTAGTTTGTCTAGACCAATGCTCACTAGTAGGTGTTTGTTGCACTCAAGGATAAACTCATTATTATCATTATTCTCTAATTTCTAGACTAGATGAAGCCTTTTCACATACATGTTGATGATTGAATCATGGTGTTAGGTGTCATCCTTTCTAAAACCAGTGAGGGAAACCTTGACCACCCTATATATTTTGCTAGTAGGAATTTTACTCCATCTAAATGAAAATACACAACTACAGAATGGTAAGTTTTATCCATAGTTTATGCCCTTCAAAATTTCCACCAATACTTGATATCCACTTCATTCATTTCTTTATGAACCATGAATAATTGAATTACCTATTAAATAAGCCATTATTTCATGGTTGTATCTACCGGTGGATTGCGCTTTTCTAAGAGTTTTAGTTCTCAGTGATGATAAAACTTGATAAGACCAATTTTGGCCCTGATCACTTATCACACATTAAATTTGGTGAATTGGCACATTATATTGAATATGAATCAACTGACATGAAACTATTCCAAGTCATTTGAATATTTAAACATTCGAAAGATATCACTACATTTATGAATATGGGTTCAATACTAGTTCACCTCAACACTCAAGAAAAGAAGTAGTTGGCTATTTGTGTAGCTCCTTTCTAGCTCATAGTGGGTGACCTTTATAAGCTTGGGTTGGATGAAGTGTTATGTTGTTACATCATACAACATGATCATGATGAGGTTCTTTGGGAAGTTCATGAGGGTATTGTCAGAGGGCACTATGTCAGTGATGCTACAATGTGAAAGGTCTTTTTGGTTGGATTATGGTGGCCTACCCCATTTAAATATGCTAAAGCTTATGTGTGTCATTATGATATATACCAACATGTGGGTAATCTAATTAGAAGATATTTTATGCCCCTTGATCTTATATTGACACACAAATCCTTTTAAGAGTGGGCTATTAATTTTATTGGACCCATCAACCTAGCATGGAGGCATACCAATGCATGTTATGTTATCACTACTACTAATTACCTTACTTTCTAGGCTAAAGCCACACCAACTGGGGATTGTATCACTGCCACTACTACAAGGTTTATATAAAATAATATCATTACATGGTTAAAATGTGCACTAAGTTTTATTAGTGATTAGGGAACCCATTTCATTAATGATATCATCTACATCCTATTGGTTGAATTCATGATCATGCACCACAAGACTACACCTTACCATCTTTAAGCCAATGATACAATTGAGGCATTCAATAAGATACTAGGTAATATATTAACTAAGATATGTAATATTGGATTCACTAACTAGGATGATCATGTTTTTTTGGTGTTATGGTCATATCATATCACTTATAAACAATTAAACAAGATCACACTATTTAATCTTGTGTTTGCTACTGAAGTCATTATTTTAGTTGAATTCCTTGTCCCTTATCTTTGAATTACATGTCTTGGTCTACAGGATAATGAAGAGTCCTTTAAATTATGCATGTCTACTTTGTTACAACTAGATGAGACCTAATTTCTTGGGCATTAGAATCAAGGAGTGGAGAAGCACAAATAGAAGGCTTGGCAAGATTGTCATTTGAAGAACAAGAATTTTGCTCTAGGCATGTAATTTTGGTATACAACTCCAATTTTATGTGCCACTTAGGAAATCTTCATGTCCACTAGGATGGCCCATTCATTGTTCATAATATTCTTCCTAAAAATGCATGCAGATTGAAGCAATCAGATGGCCAATTCCTTCTTGGCCATTTAAATGGTAGTCATTTATGGCCCTACTATTCTGAATAATGTCTCCCTCTTTTAGTAATAAGGAGTACGCCAATATATTAGTATAGGATTTTTGTTATTTTTAATAAAGTATGGCACTGATTGCGTGACCTTGAGTAGTTTAGAGTCAACACTTTATTTTTATATTTGTATCTCCTTATAATGTCATGGAGGACCACATATAAATTTTAGTGTGGGGTAAGAAGGGTAGAAGTGAAACCTATGGAGTACCAAGGAAATGGTCAATGGGAATGAAAATGAAAGGGAGGGTGTGTAAGTGGAAGTGTAAATACAAATAGGTACGTAAGATGTGGCACATAATCGCTAAGCTAAGTCAAGTAAAATAAGTGAGGTTCCCTATTTTGGAATGGAAAAATTTGAAATTATTTATAGTTGTCATGCACTTTTAGAAAAGTGTGGTATTGGATAGATGTATTTAATACAAGCAAAGTAGTGGTAATGGTAAGTGTGCCAATTAAAAATCATGGAAATACCATTATAGCATTCATTACGTGAAGTGATATAAGAGGTAATGGGGCAGTAAATGCAAGTTACCCCCTTAAGGCTATAAGAATTTGAATGTAGGTCATTTCACATCTTACTATTGTCACATTCATAAAATTATAGATCCAAAGGAGCATTGCTGAACTATTATAAGAGCATTGTTAAGCTTCAAAATGAGTTCAAATCAAAATTTTGTGACTATTTTGAGCATTAAGGAGTGAAGCAGTTTTGGTAAATAGGTAGAGTGTTGAAAGGTGTGTGAGGATGTGAAAGTTTATATAATTATAGGTTATAGAGGTTAATGCTTGTCATTAGAGGGAACTAAATTAGGAGAGTTGAGTATTTTATCAAAACAATCATGTATTATTTTGGGAGGATTGGATGACTATGCCTCAACCTTAAATCTTCTCAAAGGGTAATGTGGCTAAAGAAAAAGGACCAACATAATGAGACCTTACCTATGATATCAGAGGAAGAAGAATTTGATAATGTGGGTGTTTATATGGTTTTGATTATAGAAGAGGTACCTAAAGAGTTTGAAATGCACATAGAATAATTTTCATAATAATCTAATGATAATGAAAACACATAATTAAGGATGGAATGGTAGGTTAAGAAGAAGGTTATCATACCCCCTTCACCCCCACCATTGATTTAGGAAATGAATTACCCATAAGTAGTTTTGTGCATATAAAATTGGGTGTCAAATGTGCCCAATTGTAACATTTTTGATTATAATCATATCCAACTTGAAAATGAAGTAGAATTGTAGAATGACTACTAGGTCGAGTGTTAGGTTGTGGAGCTAAAAGCTTCACTGATGCAGACATGGAGGAGGTTGCAGGAGAGTTGCAGAAGTGTCACGGAGACTGGAGTTTGGTCTGGCCAACTGACGTCGGTAGTATTGGACAAGAAGGAAATCGACGTCGGTCATAGATCGGCCGGCGTCGGCGACCCCCAGGCGGACAGGGACCGACGTCGGTCGCCTGTGTGGTTCGGACTGCGCTTGTTACGGGCAGTTAGCTAACGAACCAAGTGTTTGCATGAAGAGAGCTATTTTTAGACTGAGAGCTGCAGATCTAATTATGGTAATTAGATGTCTAATTATTGTTTGGATGAGATCTATATAATAGACTCATGGTTGTATTGGAAAAGTGTTCTAGTTTGAGTTGAGCAAAGTTTGCTCCTTCTGTGTGTGAAGTGAGTAAGGGTGTTCCTCCTAGTTCCCTATCAGTGCCAAGCTTGGTACTGGTTGAAGAATCATAAGGACTTGGTGAGGCAAGGACAAGGGTTCTTCAGGGTGTAGATTGATCTACATGGTAAGTAAGATCGTTGATCTGCAGGTGTATGTGTGTGCAAGGTCAAGGTTCACATTTTACGAAGGGCTAGTGAGAATGGTTGGGGCAACAAATATCCATCTCGTTTGTACTTTGGATACCGTTAGAACCATCGGAGATTGTTGAAGAAGTGTGGTAAAATATTCTTTTATCTTTTGGGGGGGATTGAATAAGTTAAGTAATTTACTTCTGCAAAAGGAAGTTCTCATCATAGGCACACTGAGAACGGAGATAATTAAAACCATAAACATATAAGGCGACGGCTATTGAGACCCAGAGCAGAACCGTGTTTGATTTGCAGGTGTGCAAGATCATATAGACAGCAACACAACAGGGAGCAGTATCAGGCAGGATCTACTTGGAGTACAGGTGTGACTCGAATAGAGCAGAGAGGAAGGCAAGGGAATTCCTTCCATAAGTATGGTCTGTTGAAGTGCAGGTTATTGTAGGTTCATGGGAGATCTACTTGAAGTACGTGGAGTACTTGTTTGAGTGTGTGGAGCACTTGTGGTGTGTGTGGAGCACGGGAGGTGAACACCAACTCTGTATTTTGAGTTGGGTGTTGGGCCCTGAGAGGGAGAGCTTTGGGGAGGAGAATTACTGTTCACTTGAGGTGTGGGAAACCTCTGTAAGGTGGTGGAGAAGAAGTGGCATCTTCTTTATTGTATTCTTTTCTGTATAAAGTGTTAATACAATTTGTGTATTGTCTCTCATATCTTGTGTTATTCTGAATTCTAGTTACTTGGTGAATCTGGTTAATTTTCGCATATTAAGTTGCTTGGTTTGGTAATCAAATTGTGTGCTTCGATTTATATCTCCCAACATCGAGTGCTAAAACATGAGGAATGAGATTGCATATGATTTGAGTATATTTAATAATCTTAATGATGCAAGATTGTTTCAATTATTTAATCTTTCATATTTTGGGAAGATGGTAGAAATAGTCAAGTTTTTTATTTCTTGAGTGCATGAATACTATTTATACTTTATTGGGCATTGAATGCAAAATACACCATAAAGGATAAATAAAGTCACAAGGTTTTAATGCTCAAGCACGTACCTTATTTATGACATGGAAGAATAAGAGGAGATTAAAAATACTTCAATGGTGCATAAGTATAAAAAACAAGGCCATGTTATGCATATTAAAAGTATCTAAGATCCTACCCTAAGGATGGTTGCATGCATAATCATGACCAAGATTGGAGGCATCAATAGGTGGAAAGAGGTAGACATGGAACATATTTATGTCATCCATAAAGTTACCCTAGGAGTGAAGTAAAATTGGGAATAGTACTTTATTTATAAGATTATTATGGATGTAGAGAAATCCCACCACCTGCCAAACCAAAAGTTTGTATGTGGCACTTTCATTTTGTTACTAGTTTTTTTTATGATATTGGTGTTCCTGAGTACACAATCGGAGATTTGAAATGGGCATATCCTCTCGATCATAAGTATCCTATGGAGTGGTTTAAATATTTCACTTTCCCTAGTGCAATAATTCCCTCTCATAAGATCAAAATGAAGGGATGGTATCATAGGATGAAGAAAGCCTTTGGGAATGAGTGACATGTTCCAAAGGACTTACCTAGATAGATCAGGACCAAACAAAGTTCATGGTGAAGAAACACTATTCCTTAGCATGCATCTAGATGGTTCCCTCTAGATAATTGTCTTTATGGCTTAAATTACTGTATGCTTTCACTACTTATTACTTCATGAATACCTATCAACAAAATCTATGGTAAGCACCTAGTAAATATTGTTGTTAATAAGATCGACATAGAGACTCACACTCTCTTCCAATTATACATTTACCCCAAGAAGATGACATACAGGGAAAGGCTAGAGTTAGATAAAACTGGAATCAAGTTCTAGTAGATTTGGTTGGAAATTTAATTCATTCTTTATTTTACATGTTGAAACCAATAAATAAATCATCAAGGAGTGCAGATCACAAAAAGGATAAAATCCCACCTCCACTAATGATAAAGAATAAGCAAAAGTGTCAAGGGCATGATGTTATTACCAACATCAAGCTAGAGCATGTAAAGGAATAAAGGAGTGCCCTAGTAACACCCAAGGTAACTCTACTAATAGGTCAACTTGAAGGCACAGAACTAGAAATGTAATTGGAACACAAAAAATTGGATCCTAAGGATAGTGACTTAGACAAGAAGATAAAAATTCTAGAGGAGACACTAGAGAAAACTATTAAAGTAGAAGAAAAAGTTACCCTAAACTCAAAAAAGACACCATCAATGTGGCATGAAGATATCATCCTCAAGGAAGCACAAGTGGAAGTTGAAGATATCACTTGTGAAGAAAGGAATGATTTAGACACATCTTTGAAAATGAGTGAGTTTGATATCATGGCTAGTTACCATAGTGAAGACATAGACATTTAGATACTCAAGTGATATCCCTCTAATAGGAAAGAGCTAGTTGATGACTCCATCCAAAAGAGGCCAGAGAAAACTAATTTAACCATGACCCTACATGCCCAATATCAAAGGAGAGTGCTAGAGAATCACTTGTTTATGTTCTCACATTTTTAATTGGAGGACACATTTGAGCAAACTCGATGGGAATTATCATGGTTCTATGATATTTACAGTGAATAATGCCATTTTGTGTTGCCATCATATAGCTTGATATTAGAACAAAAATTAGTATAAGTCCCAGATACCCTTTGGGTAGACCCATAGATGTTTACTACAACATAGGTTAGTGAAGCATTTCTAAAATTGGCATATGAGGTAACTAAGAAGAATACCTTATCTAAGTTTGATGTTTGATGACTCTAAAATAAGCATGTAAAAATGGTTACTTTATATAAAAATGAGTGCATCATGAGAATGAAACTTGAACAACAGCTAGCTAAGGTCAAACACCAATTAGATATTGAAACAATGGCAAAGGTTAATATGTTAAACATCTACAAGACAATTTTGATCCAAGAACCAAATCTTGTGGATGGGTTACCATTTTAGGTGAGGTAGTAGATAAATTAGAGATCATAGTAGAGCTTTTGTTGAAGTGAATCAAGGACCAACCTAACCCCTACAATGATCAATTTTAGGCAACAAAGAGTTTATTATAGCCATAGAGGTGTGAAAAATATTATTAAATATAGTTGGAGACATAATTTCTATCTTAAATGGGGTTTTTAAAAAGCTAGCACAACCTAAAAAAAAATTAGAAGCAAAGCTTCAGTTGGAGGAACTTCAATGGCAATAGTTGGCAAATAACACCCTAGTAATAAAAAACTACACAAAGTGTGCTTAAATATTTGAGGATGTGAAGGTGATGGATAAAAAAATAAGCACTCACTATTAGAAAATAAATGCCAACTTCATAACACTATGAGGACATGTTGTAACTAGGTCACCTCGCTTGAAAACATTCATAAGGATGCTTCCACATCCCTTGAGTGTTTGGTCTTTAAAGTAGGAAAATGTCTTGAACAACCCATGGAGATGAAGAAATTCAAAGCAGTGATAGAGGAAATCATGTCCTAGCTATAAAAAACCTTAAACCATTAGGAGGGCATAAAAAATCAAATTGAGCAAATGGGACCTAAGTTTTTGGTATGGCCTAAGAATAATGCATAGCTTGAGGTAGACTATTAGCTTAGTGTGGGGTGATGTTGGGCACCCAATTTTTGCTAAGTAATTTTTGGAAATAATAGGCACAAAGAGGCATGATATATAAGATCATGACATGGAAGACCATGGCATGAGAGTCCATGCAATGGAAGGATCAAGTCTTGTGGAATTAATATTTATGTTAAATAGATAACCCAAGAATGAAGGACTCAAAACTTAGTAGAAGACTTGGGGAACACACAAAAAGTGAAGATAGTTATGGATCAGTTCATAGGGATGGAAGAAAATACTAAGCCAAGCATAAATCCAAAACTAACCCATGGGAAGATAAGTTCTCAATGACGAGGATCCAACATTAAAGAGAATATAGGGGTAGAAAGGCCTAGACCCATAGAAACTTAATATAAGTGGTTACCATGACTCAAATCTATTGATGATTGATGGTAAGACGTTCTGATTGTAACTACTTATATACCTATTTGGTTAGAGAGAACCAAGTATAAATAACCTCATGATGTACTTTATATTGTTATTATTTAGTTTGATGTTATTGATGATTTTATATGAGTTAGTTAACAATATAGCTCTGGATCAGTGTATTCTTTGAGATCACTTATGAATAAGATGAAAAAACCCTATGTTGACATAATATTATTGTTCAGTTATCTATAGGATTTATTTTATATGTTATTATTTATGCCATCTTTTTATTTTGATCATTGAGTAATGAACAAGTGTGTTAATTTAGATATAGACTGTAAAATGAGTTTAGGATTAAGTATATGTTCAAGTGCCCTTATCTAAGAAATTGGACAAACACACCCTCACGTGACAAAACTAGTGGGAACCAATCCCACACTATGTGATTTGGGTGAGCACACTAGAACTTTTTCTTATGTGAAATTCTAACATGCTAGCACATTAGACTCTTATTCACTTAAGTGCACTCTTAGGGAAAGTCATGCCTATTTAAAGGAAAATAATCCCAACATAGAGTTATCAATAGATGTTGATGTGGATGTGGAGATGGAGGATGAAAAATATAATTAAGAGGATGAAGATGAAGATAAAGTGTGATCAAAATATAAAATGAGGTTTGAGTAAAAATGCTAACTCAGATAAGAAGAAAAGGGTAGTGTCAAGTATGCGTACTAGCATAGATAAAAGGAAAAGAAGACAATGGAATTTACAACGCAAAATGCCAATAAAAGTAATAATAAAAATATAATTATGGAAGGCTTGTCAAAGGATAAAAACCTTTAAAGGCATTGTTGTTGGAAATAAGGACTGATATGCAACTTGGAAAGTAAACCAAGTGAAATCAATGAAGATATGAAAAATGAAATGAAATAGAGAAATGAGATGAAGAATAAAATTTGAAAGATGAGGGTGAAAGGAATGTGCTAAAAAATATTGGATTTGGTAATTAAAATTGGATGTGAGAGAATGTTAACATTCGTGCATGGGAACCAGATGAGGAAATATGTGGCAAGAAATGAAAGTAATAAAAAGAGGTATAAATTAGATCAAGGAGAAAATGGTTTGGTGGTGAAAATGAAGAATAAGGAAACACATGGAAGAAAGAGAAATGAAAGGAAAATGAGTGGAATAATTATACAAAAAGGATGATAAGAGTGTGAATAAGTAGGTTATATCATGACCAACTAAGTATTGATAGGAGAGGCAATGATAATCAAGGAAATGAACAACAAATAAGGTCAAATGTTGGATTTGGAGATGAGAATGGGATGGAATATGTTAAATGAGTTAATAAAAATGGGTGGAAGTGGACGATGGGTGGAAAATAAGGGGAAGAGATAGGATGGATGTCAATCATCTTGTTAGAAGAGATTGAAAATATGAATGGGTGATTAGAAGAGATTGAGAAACTAAAAAGGGATGAGGTGGTGAAGAAATATTGGAGAGATAATGAAAAATTAATGATGGGAGAGTGAAGAAATGAAGTCATAAATAAAGATAACAAATGGGATAAATATAAATATAAGAGATGAAGATAAGGGATGATAATAAGAAATAAGGAATAAGTACAAGGTTTGAAAAGGACAAAAATCACAAATTATCACATAGATGTAAAACATAAGTGCATATAGTCATGGAAAGAGAAAATAGGGATATAAATCACAAAAGTTTGTATAAATAATAATAGGACAATTATGGAAGGCTCCTCAAATAATAAAGACCCAATTAAAAGCTAGTTGTGAAGGGAAAAATAAGATGGAAAAGGTGAGAAAGATGAAAATAAACTCGAAAATAAAAATGAAGAATGGAAAAACAAAAATGTTAGAACAAATAAGAAGAAAAGATGAATGAATAAGACAAGGTGGAACACAAGATAAGAAGAAGGTGTGCATAGATGGGGGATAGAAGAAGCAAAAGAAACAAAAAAATTGTAAGATGAGAAAGATGGGAAATATGAAAAAGAAAAATTAAGAATCGGAATAAAAATGGCATAGAGGCATCAAAAGAGACAAAAGTAAGAATGTGGTATCAAAGAATAGAAATATGAAACAATTGAAAATGGGAATGAATAAAATGTCCACCATTATGTAGGGGAATGAGATGATGTGGAATGGGTGAGGAAAGGAGAATGATGAAGAGGGTATGGAAAACTGCCAAGGTCAATGGAAATTACAAAAAAAAAAAAAGAGGATGAAGAATATGGATGGATAGGGATGTGGCCAAAGGAAAAGAGGACACAAACATGCAAGGGACTAATGAAACAGATCAAATGAGGGATTTTTAAGATATAAGAGATGCATATGAGGAAGGATATCAATCGTCTTGTTAAAAGAGATTGACAAGTTGGAAAGGTGCTTAAAATAGATTGACAAGATCAAAGGGATGAGGAGTGAATAAATAAGTAAATAAATAGAGGAGGAATAGGAATAAGGTGAAAAATGAAGATGAAGTAAGGGGTGTTCGAGCTAACCTCAGTAACTAAGAATTGCTTACATAGTCAAAAAAGACTTTAGGCCAATATATTTCTCCTAGAAAGGGGAAGAAAAACAAAGAATAAAGATCTAGATAATGTTAAAATATAAGAAGGTTAAGAAAACATCAAAGCTTCCCTGATGTAGGGTGTCCTAAGCAAGAGGGCATTGTTAGTAATAAACAATCAATGAGAAGAAAATATGAAGAATGGGGGTGGTAATCAATTGTTAGTGGCCGAGATGCCCTTCGAAATTGAGTAGCACCTACATAGTCTATGAACTTCAGGCTAACATAGTTCAACATCAAATACATTCTCAAATAGAAAGGGTGAGAAAGGAATCCTTCAAAATTTGGGGTGCTACATCAAATCTTATGAGGAAATTGACAAGGGTGAATCAAGATTTGAGAACAAGGTTCAAGATGTGAAAAAGGATAAAAGTTGGCCAAAAGTTAAAGAAGGTGGGTTTAGGAATACTACACAAGTAAACTATACTGGAGTACTTTATCATATTTCTTGTTAGATAATTAACCTTAATTTGAGTCCTTAAATATATAGACTTATCCTAATTCTTAGTTATGTGTGCATTTATTATATTTGTAAATATATATTTTTCTAAATTTTAAGAGGTGTCACTTACCTCCCTAATCCACTTGTTGTATTTAGAGTTAATTTCATGTAACCCTCCTTTCCTCACATGGAACACACTCCCCTCCACTCTCTAAGAGGATATGCCACAAGTGGCACACATATAAGGGACTTGTAAGGTAATATTGGGATTCCTTGTAACTCCCACTCTCTTCCTCTATCTCTATAAAAGAGCCCTTCCTATCCTCTTTTCCTCACTAAAAAATTATAGCTCTCGCTATTCTTCTCTTGTGCTCTTGATTCTATCTTGTACTTATGGAGATTTTGGTTGAAAGCCTTCTAATAAGAGGTAATATTTTGGATTTTTCTCTGATACGTTAGGTTTCTCACTTTAAAAATCTGTCTCATTTGTGATTTGCTCCATGAGAGGTAATATTGTTTTTTGATTTCATTGAATTATTCACTCTTTAATGTCATTGTTAAACATTCTTGGCATAAATCTTAATATGGTATCAGAGCTATGGTCATCTTAATGACATTTTTTTGAAAAGTGTGCACATTTTTTTTAATGAGATTTCCTAATTTTTTTTTCAAGGGTTCTAACCCTTGATAATCATTTTAAATCCACCTCTTTCTCATTGCTGAACTTTAGTGGGTTTTAACTCTTTTTTTTGCAGGTGTTTTGTCACTTTAAATTTAATAATTTTTTTCTAACCCTCTATTTTTTTTAAAAAATTATATTTTGTTTAGTAATTAATTACTAATATTTAGTTTTGCTTATGAGCATTAAAATTTTTATATCTCATAGATATAGTTTTGATCATTAATTTACACTATTATCTTCTTTTTTTGGTCTAATTAATTCTTAAGAGGTTTTTTCTGCAGGCAATCTCTTTTCCCTACTTATATTTTTAGGCATTATTTTTGTTGCAAATTTTTTCCTTATCAATCTGTTCTTAAGGCATCACCCCTCTGGCTTCTCTTTTTTTGTTAGTAACATTTTTTTTTACCATTTCTTTTTTAGCTACTAATCAAGTCACTTTTCCTTCTGGCGTCACCCTTTTTATGCTTGATTTTTTTTAGCTTCTCCTGTGTCACCCTTTTTTTTCAACCTTCCTTGGTTTAGGCATTAGTCCTCATTGGTCTCTATTGGCTATGGCATAATTTTGTGTCACCATCTTCTTTCCAATTAAAATTTTCCTCTTTTAATTTTTGTTCTCTGTGTTGATCCTTCTGGTCAACATCTTCTTCCTTTTTGGTCAAGTCTAGCATCCCTCCAGTCTTGTGTCACCTAGCCTAGTCTTTCACACTATTTGTCCCACCTCCATTTACTTCGCTATCTTGTTTTGAATTTTTTTGTAGTTTTCCCATACTATTCCATTATTTATAGGTTCCTTTTATTTTAAAAAAAACAAAAAAAACTTATAGGTGTGTTCTGCTCTTTACTTCTACATTTTTTCTTTATCTGGTGTCTCACATTCTAATTTCAAATTATTTATTTGCAAATGCATTTTGATGAATCATCTATTTTGGTAGGTGGTTTTTTGTTTTTAATTACATTGGTCCCATTTAAGGTGCTTTGATCTTTGTCTTTTTAGACTTAGTTTTATTTTTTTCATCTCCTTTATTCAGGCACTTTGTTTTTCAACGTACAACCATTCTGAAAGTTTCTTTAATCAAAATAAACAATAAAAGCTTGTTTTTCTTTTGGTGTGCCATGTTTCTTTAAAATTTTATACTTTTTTTTTGCTAAGTTTGATTTTTTCTACTAAATTTAACCTTTTTTTAATCAAATATCAAACATTTTATCTCATTCAATCAAAAGACTTTTCTTCGTGGCATTCCTTCAATCTTGAAGAGGATTTGCTTTTTCAAAAAAAAAAAACATTATAATATGACATGCATGATGACTTTTTAAAATCATTGTTCATTTTTTCTATATAAATAAATCATGTTTTTATGGGAAAACAAATAAAAAAAGAGGACATCTATTCTTTTATGAAATTTGCTCATATACACTTTTACCTCTTTAACGTCAAATTGGTACTTTAGTGCGGATCTTGTTTTTTGGTATATTAAAACAAAACATTCATAAATTATCACATTTGGTTAATATTTGTTTTCAAAACATGATTTTATTAACCCTTGGCATGTAAGCTTTATTAAACGCTCTTCATATTCACATCAAAATACTTAATTAATTTTTCAAATGTATTTGGAGTTTGGTGTGAACTTACATTTACAAATTAATTGATAAACTATCTATAATTTTTTTAATAATATTATTGGTATTTTAAAAAACCTCTAACTTGCATAATTTTCTTGAAATGAGATTCAAACTAGCCTTTTTTAGCATTAAAAAATTCTTTGCATCAACTTAATTTGAAAAATGATGAGATTATTGCTCTTAAGACACAAATTGTAAGTCAAAATACTACAATTCTTGCTTTTTAAAATTCTTTTAATACTCATGCTGAGAAAATGCAATCATATATTGTGCTATTAATGTTAAATTTGCATCTTTTAATAGTGATAATATCTCTTATGATGTTGAATCTCATTTTGATTTTAAACAAATTCAAACTCCTATGCACACTCCTACCAACATTGGTTTAAAAATTATACAAAATATGGGTTATTCAGGTGGTGCGCTTGGTAAGTGTCAAGATGGTATTCTCAAACCTATTTTTCTTACTTCTAAAGTAAATTATAAAGGTCTTGGTTTTAATGATTCAACTACCTCTAATGCAAATTTTACATCTTATTATCCTCCTCATCAAAGTACTTATAATGTAACTTCTTTTGATTATATTGCTTCTAATGCTCATGCTTTGTTTAAAAATGTTAAAGTTTGTACACATTATGAAAAACATGAGCATTGCATAACTAAATGTTGGACACTACATCTATGCAAATGTTGCAATAAATCTACGTATAACACTTTTCATTATTGAAAAATGATTAAATATCCTACATCTAAGGGTAAAAATATTTGGATTCCTAAAATAAATGAATCTTCTAGAGACTTTGATATGTCTTCTTAAAATAATTCTTATAATGCTTCATGCAGAATATCTTTTGCAAGTGACATATCTTTTTTGTCTCTATTTTTATTAAAATCAATCTTTTATACATTCCTTAATTTTTGTTGCAAAGGATATATGTTTTATTTAGAGATTTTATGACTAATTTATTTTCATACAAGTTAATGCACTTTATGATGGAAGTTTTCTTTGCTCAAATTTGAATTTACATCTATTTTTATTACTTTATATATGTAGAATATATTTTTTGGCATAATAATTACTTAACTTAAAATATTGGTGTTAGTTTGCTTATTTTTCAAGATTTTATTGATAATTAATCCTTTTGGTTGGTCTTTGTTCCATGGTGGATTGAACATCTTATTCGATAAATATTCTTGGAGATTATTGGTGATCACACTTTCTTCCTTACAACTTTTGGTGGCACCTTCTTTTCTTTCTTCTCTCTAAACTTTGGTAATTTTTCTTAAAGAAAGTTTCTATTAAGGGAGATTATTATATAATTTCAACTCCCCTATTTATTTTTAAAAGGTTCTCTCCATATTTGTAACCCCAAAATTAAGATTAAGGTGGAGTGTTGGAAAATTAACCTTAATTTGGGTCCTTCCTAAGTGTATAGGCATATTCTAAGTCTTAGTTATGTGTGCATTTGTTATACTTGTAAATATATATTTTGCTACTTTTATGAGGTGTTACTTACCTCCCTAATCCACTTGTTAGATTTAGAGTCACTTGTATGTAACTCTTCTTTCCTCGCATGACACACACTTCTCTCCACTCTCTAAGGGAATATGCCACAAGTGACACACACATATGGGGACTCTAAGGTAATATTGGGATTCCTTATAACTCCCATTCTCTTTCTTAGCTCTATAAAATATCCCTTTTTCTTATCTTTCTCTCACTAGAAACTGATATATATATCTCTCTCTTCTTCTCTTGTGCTCTTGATTCTATCTTGTAATTATAGAGATTTTGGTTGTAATCTTTCTAATAATATCGTGGGTTTTTCTCTTATATGTTAGGTTTCCCACTTTAAAAATATTTGTCTCATTTGTGGTTTGCTCCATGAGAAGTAATTTTTTTTTCTTTCATTAAATTATGCACTCTTTAAATGTCATTGTTAAACATTCTTAGTATAAATCCTAATACCTATAAAGATGTGTGGATAGTGACCAAATTTAAACTACCAATTACTAGATTTATCTATTGAATATTTCCCCTAAATGTGCCTATTGTAGCAGTAAATAAAAACCAAGATCAAAAAGGTCAAAGGACAAATGGGAAAGGAATAGATAAACTAGATTAGATAAAGGAAAGACACATGGTTTACCCCAAAATAAGGGTCTCTGTATATAATGTGTTGAAGCAAGTCAAGCATGAAAACACTTAAGATGGACAATGTTCATGGGTTCGACGAACTCATCACTCTTGAGGGTTGTTAATATTTATGATCTTGACCTATATTTAGCTATGATAGTGAAGGGACCTAAATAATTTAGTTCAAATTTGTCTATCTTTTCTCAATCTACATTGGTGTTATTTTGATTTTATTTTAGTACCATATTACCAATTTTAAATTCTTTATGCTCATATTTTATTTTTGATTGATGTGATCTAAAATATAATTAGTGTTGGATGTGACGCCACTATTCATAATCATTATTCAAATTCATTATTCATGTTAACATGGCATGTAGGTGTATAGATGAGTTAGCATGCAGGGGATGTGGTGTGGGCCCATGGAGGGTCCCAGGATGATGTGAGAGGTGTGTGGTATAGTAATCCACTAGAGTACATGATTTTTTTCCTTAGTGAGTCACATGTGAGTTTTCACATGGTGAAAAATATAAGAGGTAATGCATGGGTCAAATTTGTAAGGGAGCCCATGATTCACATGTGTAGAGAAAGTCAAAAGCCGATTGCAACACCTTTTGGACTTATGTGAGCACATGGAAGAAGACAAGAAGAGCATTTTTACTAATTACGCTCACATGTGTGATTGAGGTAAAATTATTGTAGTCACATAGACTTGTCTAAAGTAGGAATCTATTTTTTTGACCCTTGGAGAACAAGATAAGAATAATACTATTCAATGTTTGGACTCACTTGTGGAAGTGGGGAACTAGTTTTGGAACCACATGAATGTGGTACATGGTCTTATCTCAAGTGGATATGTTTTTTCACATGGTGATAAACATTAAGGAGATCACATGACACCCCACTCATGTGTGGGTCAAATTTATTTGGACCACCATTCATTCTCTCCCCTCATTCTATCTCTCATGTTGTAAAATGCTATAAAACATTGTGCTCTCTCATTGTAATTGTTATCCATTTAGTGGATCACTTAGATCCTCACAAGTTTTAAATTACATGATATAAGGTTTGAGTTTGAAAGGCTTGTAATCTTAACTAACCTAGATGCTTGGGTTGTAAGCATCATCATGCTTAAGTGGTTAGAGAGCATGGCTCACTTAATGTATTAGAAGCATGGTATGGATCCTTGGAGATAGAGGTATAATATTGGATCTCCATTAGATGCTATGGTAGTAACATCATGATGTTTTAGGTTGGATCCTATAAGGCTTGGTTTCAATCTTGGTTCACCTGAGTGCTTGTAAGCACTGGAAAGGAGTTGCTGAGAGGAGATGTTGTAAAAGGAAGTTGCTAATAGAATATGAAGTCTAGATGCTATCTTTGCCTTGTGGTTTTTTTTAGATAGTTTAATAATGTTTCCACGTATATCTTGTGTTATGGTTTGTCTCTCCTATTTTATGTTTTAATGTAGCTTGTTTTATTTTCATTATTTTTATTTACTTTCATGTGTAGGAATGTTTGTTTTCCTAACATCTGATATTAGAGCCATGATTGTTAGTTGTTTTGATCAAATAAATGGAGGATAAGCTAAAGAAATTTTTTTAGATGGATCAATACCAATAGTGTTTCTATTGAAGATACAACCATATAGTTTGTGGTGGAGCAAGCTAGTCTCCATTGGTTAAGATGTAGGGTGATGACAAGCCATGTTTCTTGTTATGGTTCTTGACTAGAGAAGGGGATCTAGGTTGTGGGATCCTACTACCACAACATGTTGGCTTAGATATTTAAAAATCCATGTAGAGGAGGAGGTACTAGAAACCTAAATTTATACTTGTTGGAGTAGTTGAAGGATGGAGGAGAACAAGTTGAGACCCAAGGTTTTGTAGAATAATAAGGCTAGTCTTGAATCTTTTATAGACTTAGAGATGTATTGAGTGAAGTGCTCAATGGTTGTGGTATAGAAAGAGTGAGTATCTAGGAGATTTGTAGTGTAGTTGATGTGAGTAACCAAGTGAACTGATGCATGCATTAACCCTGCACATGAGTTTGGTTTGACATGCGGTAGAGTAAGATATAGCTTGACTATATGTTTAAGGCTCAATAACTTGGTACGTATAGTGATGCACTGAGTAGTGTGATGATTTCCCAATATCTATTGATGGGTACCATATTGATCATGGTGAGTAGTGGTTTGCTACATGTAGAAGTCAGGTGTTGCCTTCGATGGGTTCTTCTCTATGGCTGTAGACTACTATCAAGAGTGATATGTACACTTGTTATTGTTCATTATTGGAGTAGTAGAATGTGAAAGCATCATTCCTACCTAGTGGTCTCATGATGAGATGGAGTTTCCAGTAGGATATGAGGTTAAGGAAAAGAGTTGTTGGTTTCTAGATTGTAGACTATACAGGCTAACTTCATAGAGAGCCAAGGTTTTAATAGAGGTTGTTGCTATGTGAAGACATGTTGGTTATAGGCCCAGTATGATCAATGGTGATATGGCTCAGGTGATTGGGATGAGATGAAAGAGCAAATAAAGGATGGAGATGTACAGTGGATATAAAGGAAAAAATTCTAGTATCCCACTTCTTGTGGTATTTGAGTTATCTTCTCAAGTGTCTTAAAACAAGGAGGAGAAGAAATAATTATCATCTGTATCATATTTATTGGGAGTATGAAGCCTAAATAAATCCATGGTGTGTAATAGACTAGATACTTCCAAGCAGTGGTAGTAGTGAGTAGTTCATATTAGAGTCTTGAAGAAAGATGGGTCTGTGTTGAAGTGGGAGTCACTTCATGTTGCTACAAATTCGCTATGGGCATGCTGATATTGACAAAGCTAGTTAAGGTAGAGAAGTTTTGTAGTGCATAAAAATTATACTAGGATTATTGTTATGGAGCAGTAGCAGGTATTGAAATTGATGACAACTGGATGGTAGCTAGTTGGCAAAAGATGTAGGTGTTTTAAAGTCCTATGTATATGACTTCAAGTGGAATATTGTTGGGTGTAAAGCCACTATTCACATTCCACTATTCATGAGCACTATTCATAATCACTATTCATGGTGACATGGCATGTGAGTGATGTGGCATGTAGGTGTACAAATGAGTTAACATGAAGGTGACATGGCATGTAAGTGATGTGGTATGGGCCCTTAAAGGGTCCTAAGATGTGAACAAGATGATGTGATAGGTGTGGGCTGTAGTACTCCACTAGAAGATGTGTTTTCTCCTTAGTGAGTCATATGTAGGTTATCACATGGTGTAAAAGACAAGAGGTTATGCATGGGTTGAATTTATAAGGAGACCCATGATACACATGTGTAGAGAAAGTTAAAATGTGATTGCAATGCATTTTGGACTTGTGTGAGCACATGGAAGAAGACAAGAAGAACACTATTACTGATTTCCCTCACATGTGTGAGTGGGGTGAAATTATTGGAGTCACATGAGGTGGCAAATTTACTTGTCTAAAGTAGGAATCTATTTTGTTGACCCTTGGAGAACAAGATAAGAATAACACTATCAGTGTTTGGACTCACTTGTAGAAGTAGGGAATAGATTTTGGAGCCACATAGAAGTGGCACATGGTCTTATCTCAAGTGGATATGCTTGTGCACATGGTGAAAAACCTTAAGGAGATCACATGACACCCCACTCATGTGTGGGTCAATTTTTTAATACCACTATTCATTCTCTCCCCTCTTTCTCTTTCTCATGTTGTAAAATACTATAAATCATTGTGCTCTCTCATTGTAATTGTTATCCATTTAGTGGATCACTTGGATCCTTATAATTTAAAACTTGCATGATAGAAGGTTTGAGTTTAGAAGGCTTGTAATCCTAACTCACCTAGATGATTGGATTTTAAGCACCATCATGATTAGGTGGTTAGAGACTATAAGGCTTAGAAAACATAGATCATCTAGTGTATCAGAAGCATGATATGGATCCTTGGAGATAGAAGTAGAAGCTTAGAGCTCCCTTTGATGCTATGGTATTAACATCATGATGTTAGATGTTGGATCCTATAAGGCTTGGTTTCAATCTTGGTTCACCTAAGTTCTTATAAGCACTAGAAAGGAGTTGTTTAGAAGAGAGTTGATGATGGAATATGAAGTTTGGATGCTGCCTTTGTCCCATGGTTTTTCCCTAGCTGATTTAGTAGGGTTTCCACGTATATCTTATGTGATGGTTTGTCTCTCCTATTTTTTGTTTTACTATTACTTATTTTATTGTTAGAATTTTTATTTACTTGCACATGTAGGAATATTTATTTTCCTAACAATTAGAGGGATTTGACATAAATGTGATGATTTTTTTGGGTTTGTGTAAGAGAATTATAGTTTTTAATTTACACATCTAAATTTTATCTAGAAAAATATAATTTTTTAATATATGGAAGGAAATTATTAAGGATTAAAAGAGTACTATGTCTTCTAATCAGGCATATTCATAGGCCAATAACATGGTCCTATCCATTATTTTCCACCCACGAGGAAGACTAAATGAAATAATAACTACTACCATATGGTTGTTTACCATTGAGTAAATGAAATTTGTGAGTTAACCTCATCCATAAGCATATAATAAAATGCACTAACACTATTCATAAAAAAAGAATCATGGTGTCACTCTATGGTACATCCATCCAATTTCCATGCCTATTCAGCAATTCTAATATTTATATCTGGTTCACCTAATTCTTGGATTTCCTCTAAATGTTTTTTTTCCTCTAAGTCTATTTTTCTACATTTTGTATACAAATTATGTTAGTCTTGAATGATTTTTTACATCGATATTAGAGTATTTCCCCACTATCTATAGATTGTGTTTAGATTACAAACCTCTCCTGAAATAGTCATTATTATCCTGGGGATTGGTGTCTAAAATTTTAGCTTTGTCCATAGATAAAAAATATGGAAAATTCCATGCAAGAACAACTTATTCATGACAAGTATTAATAAAGCTATCAAAAATTCATGTGAATTTCATGGAGTTAATGAAAGTGGATACTTAATATATTTAGGAATACGTTTGTAGGTCAATTCAAGAAAATATGGGAAAGTAATAGCTATAATAAAATTGTCAAATCAGAGTAATATGAAATTCCTAGACTAATGATTGATGGGAAAGATGAGAATTTGAAGTTTGCTTCAAAATTTTATAAACATAGAGATGAGAATTTGTCCATTTCTATAGATTCATAGCTCAATTCTATTATGCTTGACAACACAAATAAAATTATGCAATTTTTGTGTTATTGTAACAGTGCTAAGGAACTTATCATTATGCATCAGAAAAGTGATGAATTAAAGTAATATATGAATCTTTTTTCAATACTTTCTAGGAAGCATGGTGATTTGAAGTTTTTTGAAGACACTTCTTACCCAGGAAAATAAAATCTAAATATCAAAATGGGTACATATCCTAAGCCCCACTACCATGGGAATTAGAAGATAATGGGAAATTGTGAGGATGTGATATGTGCAAAGAGGTTTGAAGAGCCATTTATTTCATTTCACAAAGTTTATGATCCAAAACAACATCACAATTATATCTTAATTATCTCTTAAGAATATTAATAATTTGAATTCAATTTAATGAAAAGAAGTAGTAGTTATACATATCCAATTAAGATTCATAGGGTTATATATCATTTAAATTATAACATGGATTAATTTAAACATAATCCTTAAATCAAAGTTAAAATATAATTATTAATCCAATGAAGAAAGCTCCTATTGTTATGTTGAAAAATGATGGTGGGAAATTTAACATAGAAAGGAAATAAAATTTAAGCTTATAACTATGAACATAATTTTAGCAAAATAATGAAATAAAAATAAAAATAATATGTATAAAATAATTACCACAAGGTCAAATGTTTCAATATATATCCATATAATCCATAAAGACATACAAAATGTAAACATAATAACATGTCACGTCAACGTAATATATGCATACAATGCCAAACAAGTATACATTTCCATATAGGCATACAAAAAATATCATAAAATACATATATTAACCATAAAAAATCTTTCCTTTCTTTGTTTTGATAATAGAACGCTCTCTCTTAAATTCCTTTCTTATAGATGGAGCTCCCTCAAATGCCTTCGATTCCTCCAAGATCATACAATGGGTCCTTTTATGATTATAGCTCACCTGTAGTTGAACCTATTCATTTATATAAATAATATTAGAAACATTAAATATTAGACATGTTATTAAGTTTAGAAGTTAATTTAAAATGATACTAATACTATTTAAACATGCACTTACTGCAATCTAGTAGTCACACTCAATTTTATTTTGATGCTCAATAAGGTCAATGGTAGGTTGAATCCCATGCATAGGAGTGTGAAAGGGAGAAACACCAATAGTCATTTTATTGCTCATGAAAATGGAAGAAGTTAAACCCTACACACACATATAAGCATTTAAATCAACTAACTAAATAATTTAAATATAATAGCTAAATTCAAAAATGGAATTATCTTGTACCATGTCACCCCTACTAGTCATTTGAAAAAGAATATCATACATCATTAGACACCCTTGTGAATATAATAGATACACGTCAATTATATTTTCATAATTATTGAGAAAAATTATTTAAAAAAAATCTATGTTTACAATTTAACATTATTGCTTATCATACCTTAATAATTGATTATGTAGATGAAATCACAAGAACAATGTCGATGTTTGCTCTCACCCATATAGATGGAGGATTATCCACTATGGACATCAAATAAAAAAATAAAATATGGTTGTTAGTTGAGCATGTGTGTGTGAAATAAATACATGTGCTTAATAAAAAATAACCTTTGTATATGTATACATCAGTTTGTAACAAAAATATATATGAGAGTAGATGGTCCATAATCTATTATAAAAAATATGCGACCATCTCCTACCATAACATAAAAAAATACACATATAGTACTAAAATTTATATGTAAATTAATTATTAACTTTTAAATATATATACTTTGAATTTAACATGTCAAATATTATTATTTTTTATTCTATTTTTTTCAACATGTTAAATATATAAAATACCTACAAAGGTGAAATTGAGGTGTCTAAACCAAATTTGCATGTCAAAAAATCATCATTTAGAGCCATATCATCTAGCCCCTTGTAAGCACTACCATAAAAAAACAAAATATGATCATTAATTGAGCATATAATTATATGTATGTGTATGTGTATGTGTATGTATATGTATATGTATTATATATAAGTAAATACATGTACTTAATAAAAAATTATCTTCATATATATGTATATATCAGTTTTGTAACAACAATATATGTGTTATTATATGGTCCACAATTTGCTATGAAAAATATGATACCATCCCATAGTGCAACATACAAAAACATATATATATATATATATATATATATATATATATATATATATATATATATATATATATATAAATTAATGATTATATTTAATATGGATACTTTTAATTCAACATCAAATATTATTAATTTTATTCTTTTTTTTGCAACATGTCAAATATATAAAATACCTACAAAGGTGAGGTTGAGATGTCTAAACCAAATTTATGTGTCAAAACATATCAGTTAAAACCATATCATCTATCCCCTTAGAAGCACCAAAAAAATAGGGCTATATCATATCATCCTTCTCATTTGAAGGTTCAGTGCATACAAAACCATGGGATATACAATGGTGTGGTTGGGCATCAACACTAGCTAGAGCATCCCCATGTCCACCATTATCAACATAAATGTGGTAAAGTTGGATTGTATACAGAATGAGGGTGTTAGTAATCATATTAAGTGCATGAAAATTTTCAATATCTACAACCTCCTTCACTATAGAGCATGATGAAGTGGATTTTGGATATGTACTCTTGCATGCTAATAAGGCACATGATGTGCACCTGGTATATCTTGCACAAATATTTTTGTTCAACCTTAATAATGTAAGTAATCAAAATAATTATGAATTTCATTGATGATAAAATCATAATATAATTTTAAGGTTTTGAATGTATGGATGGAGTGAAAATAATTTTTTATTTAATATGAAAATAAAGCTATATATCATCCAATCTGTATAAAAATTATTAGTTGTTAATCTAGTAGTGTTGTAAGCATGATTGATGATAAAATAT
This sequence comes from Torreya grandis, assembly GCA_037957365.1. Taxonomy (NCBI): domain Eukaryota; kingdom Viridiplantae; phylum Streptophyta; class Pinopsida; order Cupressales; family Taxaceae; genus Torreya; species Torreya grandis. Next base: position 5,817,678 of record JARHVA010000175.1, read on the forward strand.
GTAATGAATAACTTAAAATTATAATACATAATTTTTTTTTAATAGAATAATTTAAAAAAATTAGAGATAAACACATGCAAAATTAATTTTCAAGAATAATTATGGCACCACACTATTACAACATATTTTATTAACAATAAAGACTAAAACTAGTCAATTACAATTAACTTACACGATACGTTATGACAAGAAAAAACAAAAATTAAACACCTTAAACAACTTAATCTAATTAAAAATAGACTAAGATAACTGAAAATAGACTCAAAATAACAATTTTGACTCATTGATAAGATATGGTCATCATGCAAGATGTCTTTCTTAACAAGTAAACATGCATACTAAATAAGCTAGGAGCCCCAAATCTATACAAAGTAGGATATTTACTAAAATAAATTTAATTTTAGTTAAATAATTATTATAATTGTGTCCCATATTTTGCAGATAAATGGATAAGAATTTGAACTCAGTTAAGTACACATTCAGTGAACTGGACTCTAACTGATCCACTTCGAGTTATTATTTTTTTTTTGAAAGGTGTTTAAAATTTAAAAAAATAATAATTTAATATATAAATAAATTAAATAAATATCTTAAACTGATAAAATATAATCTAACATTGAAAATTAAGTGTCGATATTTGCATCATACTCATTATTCCTTCATTTAATGCAAAGAGCATAAATTCCTATCATCTCCTTAAGTCTTCCATGAATCTTGTTCAACAATATCTTGGTTAAAATATCATAAAATTAATCTTCAATTCTCACATAATAAATGATATTTTTTATTATCATTGACCAAATCTCTAACAAAATGATGTGTAAGTTTAGTTCTAGCATGGAAAACTGAATTCTTAGACAATTATATTGCTTCATTGGTATCAAAAAAAAAAGTGTTGGCTCAAGTTGAGCTTCTCTAAAATTAAATAAGATAATTCTCAACCATATTAATGTTGTGAAATTTTATGTAAATATTGTATAATCAATATCAGTAGAGTATAGTATAACTATAACTTATTTCTTTGATAACCATGAAACTAACCAACTTCTCAATGTGAAATAATAACTTGAAGTTGACTTCTTGTCATCAAAATATCCTCCCTAATCTAAATATATGTATCTAATTATATATAATTAACATTATAGTATAAAATGAATACTATTATTAAAATTACCTCTTACATATCTAAAATAATTCTTCACTACTTATAAATGTTTGAGTGATGAAATGCCCATAAATCTAGAAACTAGTGAAACCCTGTAATTGATATTGGGTCTTTTCATGATGAGATACATAAAACCTCCCAACATGCTCTAAAAATTATTTTCATCATCTTAATACTTCCATCATCTCTCATTAGCTCTTATCCACTTATAATTGGAGTGTCCACATGCTTACAATCTTGAAGATTATACTTCTTTAATATGTTTTAAGAATATTTGGCTTGATAAAAGAATACTCCTTTTTTATTTTGATGGAATTCCATTCCAATAAATTCCTTCATAATTTTAAGATCAATCATCTCAAATTATGATTTCATATCTTTCTTGAATCTATCCAACATCTCCATAGAGCTACCTGTAAAAAATAAGACATCTACATAGGGAGAAACATATAAAATATTAAAAACCAATGCTTATATGTAAAGAGTTGATTTATTTTCACTTATTACAAAGCCTTGATCCAATAACCAGATATAAATTCTTGAGTACCAAATTCTTGGATCCTGCTTCATCCCATAAATAGATTTATTAAATTTATATATCTAAAATTATTTACCCTTTACCTGAAAACTTTGTGGTTACCCCACATATACTTCTTCTTCAATCACTTCATTTAAGAATTCACCTTTGGAATTAATTCGATGTATTGTACATCCTTTATGAGAAACTAAAAAAACATTAATATTTTGGTATATTGATGTGCCATGGGTGCATAAGTTTCCTCATAGTTAACTCCATATGCTTGTGCAAACCCTTTTACAACTAGTCTAGATTTTAACTTATCAATTGTACCATCACTCTTGAATTTAGTTATGTAAGCCCACTTGATTATAATGAAAAATTTATCATATTATGTAAGATAAATAATATTACATGTATCATTCCTCTCAATAATCCACTCTTTATTTTAAATAGCTTTTACATAACTTCTAGATTCAGTAGCCATAGATGATAATGCAAACATAGTATTTTCATCATAAGCATCATAAAAAAATTATGTTCCTAATGTTGAGTTACTATGATCCTCCTTTCATATTTATGTTCTAAAATTTTATTATATAGATTTGGATTCAACAAATACTTTTACTTTCTTGGAGTTGATGAAGATGGATGACAAGTCTCTTGGGAAGAGGTAGTATTGTTTCCTATTGAACTAGAAATTTATGTAGGATTTTATAAGCCTTCAAAATAAAATTTAATAGGATTAATCCCCTTCACATATTATCTCTTTATATATATTATTATAATCAACATACATCTCATTTTCAAAAAAATACAATCCACAGAAATAATTGTGGATTTACAAGTAGGATTATAAAAATTGTATGTTCTAATTTCATCTCTATATCATGTGAAATTATGATCAATACTTTTAGGTTCCAAATTTAGATAAAAATAAACATATTTTATTTTAGCCTTACATTTACTTATGATTTTTATGTTTCTCTTTCCTTAAACTTAGATGGACTTTTCATTTTCCAATGGCCCTTAGATTTTGAAGGAATCATCTAATTGGTTGAAACCATCTTTATGATTTGTCATATGATTTGATTAACCTGAATCAAGAGACAATAAATTATTTCCATCCTTTATTCTCACAATACATGTGAGATAATAATTTGAGTGTTCTTTCTCCTTAATTTGTTTATCTTAGAATGTCTTTGCTTCATCCTATTGATTAGCTTGATTCTTAGCTAATAACATCCTACAATATCTTATAAAGTTTCATGATTTTTTGCAATAATGATAACTACGGTATCTCTTGATTTTACCTATGAAGTTAGATTCATATTTTATTTTTGAATTTGAGTTTATTTAAATCCCTTTATTTTTATTTTTTATCTTTGAAATTTTTATCTTACTTTCAAGTACATGTTCTAGATATTCTGTATATAGTCTCATCTTATCTTCATGGGATAAGAAAGAACCCACTAACTCATCAATGCTTATAGTGTTCATGTTCTTACACTCCTCAAGATTACTCATAATATTCAGGTATATTTGAATTGAATATCTCACACTTTTATTAAATATAACACTATCTTTCATAGTTTCACCATAAACCCTCATTCTATGCACTAAGTCATTTATCTCTATGCAATATTCTCCAACTCATTCATTATTTGACATTCTCAAAATTTCAAAATTTATTTTGAGAGTTTAGAGTTTTGTTTCTCTTACCTTAATATATATTTAACATAAAGTTTATGAGTTATTCAATGCCTCATAAGAATATTTGCATCTAATTTTTTTTGGATAGATGCTTGGGTCTATGGCACTCTAAATATAGAAGAAAGCTTGTGAATCAATGTTTTCGTCATCTTTTTTTTGTTCTATTCTAATCTTGAGTCAAAGTATTTCAACATCCAAGTTGTGCATATCCATGGATAACATTCTCCCTAACTCTCTTCTAAACAAGTATTTTCTTCAACTAACCTCTCAAATATTCAAAGTTGTTACCTTTGAAAACAAGAATATTTGTAGAAGCAAATTTCATTGAAGCCTTGTTTCTCCTAATAATGGCTTAAAATATTTTAAAACTCTTATTGAATGAGGATATAATATCAAATGAAGGTTTTGAGTGTATGGAGGGAGTGAAAATTAGTTTTGATTTAATCTAAAAATAAAACTATATATCATCCAATCTATACTAGAATTACTAGTTGTTAATCTAGTAGTGTCGTAAGTGTGATTGAAGACAAAACATGCACTAAATAAATTAAAATTAAAATACAAAATCTTGTTAGTTTTCAATTGTGAATACATAAAAATAAAATTAGAGCTAAACACATGTAAAAATAATTTCCATTAATAATAATGGTTCCAAACTATTGCATTGTCTTTTATTAACAAGAAAGGCTAAAACTAGCCAATTACAAGTAACTTGTGTGACATGTTATGACCAAAAAAATCATAAAGTCAATACATGAAAAAATTCAAGATAAATAAAAATAGACTAATATAACTAAAAATAGACTCAAGGGAATAATTTTGATTCATTGATAAGATATGGTCATCACACAAGATGTCTTTCTTAACAAGTAAGCAAAACATGTACACTAGACAAGCTAGGCACCCCAAATCCATATAAAGTAGGAGTTTGACTAAAATAACATAAAATTTAGTTATATAAGTCTTATAAAGTGTGCTCAATCTCTTGGATATAAATTAATAATGATTTGACCTCAGTTAAGTACACATTTAGTGAACTTGGACTCTAACTGACAATTCTAGCTATTTTTTAAGATATTCCTAAAAATGTCCAAATTTAAAAAAATAATTAATCTATGACTTAGATAAATTAAATAATATTCATAAAATAATAAAAAACATTATTAATTATTCTAACATCAACAATTAAGAACCAACATTGGCATCATACTCAACAAAGTTTCTTCAAAATTACAAAGGAACTTCATGGTTGTTACAAGGTGGGTGAGAACAATCCATCCACCATCAGTTCCAAAAAAAATCTCTTATAAAAACATGGTGGATCCATAGGATGGGGATCAATTTTTTTGGTAATATAGGTGATCTATTATTTCTTAGATTAGTTAATATTGTGTAAATTTTATCTTTTGCTATTTTTTTGTTTCTCACACTAGTTGCTGACCAATTATTAGTATAGTAGGACATACATCTTTATTTGTAAGCTACCCATATATAAATTTGACCCATTATAATGAAAACTTCACCTAGTAATAAATCTAATGTATTTTTCAAAAAAAATGGTGGGTGTTGGTTGAACAAGGGTCTTTCATTATTCTAATTATCTCCTCAATATGTATTTTATTTTTTACTATATGTATGACCAATTCCTCCTTACTACTTCGGGGTTATTTTGGAATTGTAGTAGGGTTGGGAGGGTTAGGAGGATTTTGTGAAATTTTATCTTCATGTTAAATTCCCACATTTTTTTTGCACGTGGATGGGTTTTATGGGCTATACAAATCAAAAAATTAATGGCTTTAACAATGTAAATCCAAAAAAAAAACTAAATTTGGTTTTAATTGGTAGAAAATTAGTCTACTTACCTATCATCTTACATGACATTGTTGATTGTCTCACTCAACGATATTTTCAAGAGATACGAACATAAGTTTTCAAGGGATAAATGTTCTTTTCTGAAGCACAAGTGTGAAGTTTAGGATGAAAATCATGTTTTGTATATATTTATATATATAGTGGTATAGGTTTGGTATTACCTAGCCTAACACAAAAACATGTGTACGCGTTATTTTTAAACTACGTAGTCATTTGTTATCAATTCATGTTTGGACTAAAAAATGTCCATTTTTTTACCCCCCAACTTTCTACACTTATCCTCTAACAATTCAAAATTGAAGATTGTGACTCTCTCTAGGTAGGGAATAAGATGGAAATGCATTCATGGTCTCCTTTCCATTTTCGTGCTTTTAGTGTGAATTTAATACCTTATAATGACACCTTAAAATATAATGGTGAGTGGTACTTATCTAAAAAAAGAGGAGATATTTTTAAATTACCTTTGAACACTAAAGTTTCACTTTCAATCTAGTTCTCCACTATTTTAAACACCTTTTAGGCTAGTAGTTTGACATAAATGACACCTCACTACAGAAAGGTCATTCATATTTGAGTAAATTAGATAAGTTTGTTATCATGCACTTGAGTGTATAAATAGAATAGAAAACTAGAATCTATCCTGGAGAAGATAACTAAAATTCCCAAAAATAATTTACTAATTTATAAAAATCAAGTAAGATTCACCTTTACAACCATACAAAAATTATATTTTTTTTCATTTTCACCATAATTGTGATGGAAATTTTTTCAAGATTAGCCACCCTAGGAAATTTATTTTTACCAAAAATCACCACCATTTCTATAAAAAAAAAAATTCTCAGGCTCTTTAAATTTATTCCTAATGGCATCTTTGTAAATTTTTAACCACATAGCATGCTTCACACATCACCCACTCTAAATAATTTTAATTTTGTATATGTCTCCTCAATATTTCAAGATTAAATTGTGAAAATTCTAGATTGTAAATTCTATGGGTCACAACTCTTAAGTTAGTGTTGATTTTCATACATTGTGTAAGTTATTTTCTTCTAAATTTTAGATTTTAAAGTGGTCCACTAGTTTTAAGCTATCAAAGATGTAAACCACATTCATGATTTAAGATATTTGATCTAGAAATAAGGAGATAATTCATTGAATTAGGCATTTATGGAGAGGAAATGTGGCACCAATAATGTAAATAATGCTTGTGTGACTTACAAACACTTGAACTACTTCTTCCCCATATAGAAGTGACTTGTCATTAGAGGAGTGAAAAAAGTGTTAGGGATTTAATGGAGTAAGAATGATATTTTATGGATGTTTTTTTACATTATGATACTTCTACTTTCATTTATTATAAAGTGGATCTTGGCTTCTCCAATATGTGCAACTCTCATGACACCACTAGCCTTCAATGTTTCTCTTTATGGATTGGATATGTGTAAGAGGAACCTTTCCATCTATAAACACATTGTTTTTATATGAGAATTCACCAAAATTATAATACATTGCTTTATAAGGGAGGATGAAAATGTTGTAAATTTTGGTTGTCATTTATATTATTCCTCTATTAAAACCATTTGAAAAATAACAAACGTTTTTGAATAAAATGTAGAATTTTCAAAAAAATAACCTTTGATGTCCAAATGGGAAAAAATTGGAGACTATTTTGTATTTATTGGGCAATATAAACATGTTGATGATCTATGAATTACTTTTAAAATCTCTATAATTTAACCTCTAAAAGAAACACTCAAGGAATTACCCCTTTTAATCTAGTTTTTCCTTTTAAATATTTCTAATTCTCATAACCATCTTTGAAAATATGCAATAGAAGAACATACTTGGTGTGTAAAGAAAAATATTAAAACTTAAACTCATAAAAAGTCACTCAAGGTACTCAACTCGCTATGATACTATGTTATATTTTGTTCATATATCTCTCACAGTATTGTAAGACCTTAAAGAAACACTCTTACGTTAGCAATTGAGCTTGATAAGAATAAATTATATTATTATTAAGGATGAAAAATTTATGTGCAACATAACTATAATGTTTAATTTATTCAATTAGAATAAAAGGGATTGCATTCATTACATCATGCCATATTACAAATTACAAATGCACTACTAGAATACTCAATATATAGGAAATATAGAGTGGTGTAGATAACCATAGTGGGTATGCCAACATTATGTGCACACACCAAAGTGGGGTTGGCATCACTCATAATGGAGTGTGCATCCAATCATGGTTAAATCCATGTGAAAGCCACTCATGGTAGAAAATGACTAGATTGTGCACTAAACACATGTGCCGCATAATTAAGCTCATAATTATGTACTAAACACATGTACACATTATTAATATCTAAGTAAGTTTAAAGTTTAAAGCGTGAAAGGAACCCAAAGATAAAAATAGTCTGGGTGAAAACCTTTTTCACACCAATAAAAACCATATTGATCTGTAATATGTAAAAGCATGATGAAGAATTGGATAACCATACCTCCTTGAATAACTTGGAAAGATAGTTATTCATGTTAAAACAGTGATAATTTTAGAGTAATCAAGTCTCAATTTTGAATAACTAATTAATCCTTTGAGTTGGAAAGATACTTATTCTAAATCTCATTAATTATTAAAGAATCTAATGATTCTCAGGTATCCATGAGATCACTCTTACAAACCATTATCATAGAATAATTAAGCTATAAAATTCATATACAAAGCAATGCATCATTACACACAAACACAATAATGCACAATAGTCTCCAAATGATATTCACATTTCCATGTGTGTCTACCAACTAACCAATATACGTGGGAGTTCCTATTAAATATGCATAATAATTTGTTTTGTACAAAAAAATTTAGTTTCATGAATAACCTATAAAATAAAAGGATCTAATATTAATGTAACTTAAACAAATACATAAACAAAATAGTTTATTATCTCCAATAATAAAACAAACTCCTTAATATAGCTTGATTCTATAAGTGAGTATGAACAAAATCACTTCAAAACCTTCCATTAAGCACATAATAAGGAGTGGAAAAAGAGGAAGTGAGGTGTAGATGTTTAAATTTGGATTTATATGTTAAACTAGTCTTGCACACTTGACAAATATCTCTCAACACTTTATCTTTCAGTACGCCCTTCATCACAACCAAAATTCTTACACCTCAATAAATCACTAGGTATAATTACTTACTTATTAGTCCAAACCTATTTATTTTGATTAGCTAGATCACATGTAACCATAGAACACCTAAAATCCAATATATATATTTCATATTCAATTATAGAACCTTCGCAACTTTCTTTCATCCTGGATAGTTAAGTTCAAGCTAGGATAGTATCATCGATGCTATTGTCCCTTCTCTAATGTAAATGTCCTTACATTAAAAAATCTGAAATTTGAAAATATTTTAAATTGTATGAGTCATCTTAAGAATTTCATTAACCCTTCCATGAGGATCATTTCAAAAGGGCTATTATAAATATAAGTCAAAGCCAATTCATTTGGACATCTAGCATATATCTAAAAAGTTACCAAGCAAACTAAATCAATCAATTACACAACCAATTTATTCTACCCTATTTTTCACTATTTACATATCAAACATAGTATTGGTTATACTAAAGGTTTGAAGCACTCAAAAGACAACCCATCAACTATATTTGTCAAGTTACAAGCTAGATCACTACATGCATTGTCATGCAGAAGTATTAGCTTTTTTTTTTAAAATTTTAGTCTTGAATATATTTAATATGTCATATTTTTTATATTTTAAACTTTTCATGCTTCATCTTGATTTATTTTGGTCATTTTGGCTTGTTTTCAAGTTTCCCACCAAAATTGACAATTTAAATTTTTAAACTTGTTTTGGGTGTTTTAGGAGATTTTTTCATCTCGTAATGCTTGGTTTGGACATGATCCTTCATGTATGGGTAAATTAATATATTATACATGTTTTTTAAGAGTTATAAATTATTAATTTATAACTAATTATGACAGACTCAATCATTGTTAAGACTTAGTTTGAGTTAAGAAGTTAGTTATATAGTTAAGGAGTTTAGAGCAAAGGAAAGATGAGGAGAGATTGGAGTGTGTGTAGAATAAAATATGAGAGATTGAAAAATAATATAATATAAATATTTGAATAAATAAAATATAAAATTTCTATAAATATGGTATTGGTTAGACTGTGTAACACATTCATACTAAAAATAATGAAATATTACTTCATTTAAGTTTCCTCTTACAAATTCAATCTAAGAATTCATGTGAGTCTTTTTTTTGTTTTAAAATCATATAATTTATTTGGTAAGATGTTAATTCAATTTATAGGTCTCAAAACATAATACATGTCTATTATAATCAAGAAAGTATTACTATAGTAAAAAATTATCTTATACAGTCAAGAAAAGTTGCTTTTTATCATCTTTTAAGATTATTAAAAGTGAAAAATTGAGTATAAGAGTAGGATACAAGTGTGTATATTATTTAAAAATAAAAAAAATTAAAAAATATGTCTTAAATTTTAAAAAAAAACTTGATTTAGTGTTCTCAGCATGTACATAGTGAACTAGGGTTTTAGTGTACTAAAATCATCATAACTCAAAAAGGAAGCCTTAAAATTGTATTAAATTTTATAGATAGGTATGTTAAGATTTTTTTTAAATTTTATATATTTTTTTAAATAATTTTTAGGTATACATCTCAATATATTCAAAAAACTCAGTTTTCATGTCTAAAACAAGGCCTGTTTAAAGCACTATAAACACTAAAATCATCATAACTTGAAAATTACCCAACCAAATGCAATAAAAATTTGTAGAGAGGTGAAAAAAATGTAAATTTGAAGTTTTAAATGTTTTAGGTAACATATATGAAAATTTATTAAATAAACTCAGTCTACATGCCTAATTACAAAGGCTAGAAATCTTGTTTTCACATTTTTTTGCATTTTCAAATTTAAACAGAGGTATAAATCAGTATGACAAGTTGAGACAACATAAAATTAATGTGTAATATAATATTATTCATAAATTTTATTTGATTAGTTAAAATTTTATATCAAAAAGGTTGTAGGTCTATTATAAGAGATTCTTATGCATAAGATTCCTTGTTTGGTTACAATTTGCTATTAATAAGGGTATTAAGCTTGATATTCCTTAATATCTACATAATTTTTGGTATAATAACAAGGTTTTTTTGTAATTAAAAGGTGACCTAAGAATAACATAGTTCATTTAAAAGAGTGAAGAGTAGGTTATGAAAAAGAAACTTATAAAAAAGTACAATAATGACACTTAGAGGAGCAGTCAGAGGTGGTGCTAGAAGAGGTCCAAAAAAATAATAAAAAGCTATATTGTTGGAAGAGATGAGTAATTTTTAAGCACATTTGGAAGTAATATAAATTTTTTACAGGAGAATTATTATGATAGGTGATGTGAGTGAAGGGGAGAAAGAACCATAATAAGAGGTTATAAAAGAAGAAGAGGAAGAAAGAATAGAAAAAATAATCTTAAAAACAATCATAAGATCAAGTTACAAGCTTAAATTAGAAGTTACAATATATGGACGCATCCTAAATGTTGAATAACTTATGGATTAGATAACTAAAATGGAAAAATACTTTTATTTTAAAGAAATAACTGAAGATAAGAAAGTCAAGTTTGATTATACAAGGTTGAAGGGACATGCATCTCTTTGGTGAGATAGTGTCTAGGATGAAAGAAAGAAAGGACATAAAGAGAAAATCAAATCATGGGATAAAATGGTAATAAAACTCAAATCAAAATTCATGCTTGTAGACTATCATATAAATAAATGTTTCAAATGTAACATATATGTTGTCCATAAGGCATATGAATGTCCTCAAAATCCACAAACAAACCATACTAGATCTAAAGGCAACAAGTAAGTTGTTCAACCTAAGTAAGAAATTGTGGGATCACCATCACATGTGGAAGAAACTAAAATAGAATATTCCTTATTGATGAATAGAGCATTGCCAAAACCAAATAAAGAGGTGAAGGAACCATATAAAAAAGTGACATTGTTTATAACTACATGCAAATCAAAAAGTAAGTATTGTAAAGTTATCATTGATATTGGTAGTACAAATAACTTGGTTTCTTTAGAAATGGTTTAAAAACTAGGATTGAAAAAATGACACATCCTACATCGTATAAAGTATCTTTGCTCCAAAATGGATAATCAAGTACTAGTCAGTGAGCAATATAAGGTTGATTTTCAGATTAGTAGCTATAAAGATGAAGTAATTTATGACATTATGCCTATGGATGTTTATTATGTGTTATTGGGTAGACCTTGGCAATTTGATAGGAGGGTTGTTCATGATAGGAGTAATACATATAAATTAGAGAAGGATGACAAGAAGTATACCTTGAAATAATTAAAAATAGTAATGAATTAATCAAAAATAATATTAAAATGATAATAGTATGTAGAAAATAATTCTTACAGTTGATAAAATAAGAAGAGGTTGGTTGTGCATTGATCGTTAAGCCCAAAAAAGTCATTAAAACTACTAAGTTGAATAATTTATCATTAGAAATTTAGAATTTTTTAAATGAGTTTGTGGATATAGTGGTTGATGATTTGCCTAATAAGTTTACACCAATGAGTATCATAATCCATTATGTGGATTTCATTATAGGAGCTAGTTTTTCAAACAAAACAACCTAGAAATGACACTTAAGGAGAATGGAAAGATTAAAAGGAAGCCAATCAAAGGAAGTTGTCATAAATAAAATAGGAGAGGGAAGTTTCCATGTGATAATCTCAAATATGTTTTTAAAATTATCAAAGATAATCATGTGAATGAAGAGAAAAATATTGTCCAAAACGACAACAAGAAAGTGAGGTTCTCATGTGAAGATTTCAAAATTGAATTTAAAAACAACAAGAAGCAAGAAAGTTGGGAGAATCCCATAGAGTAAGGAGTTTTCATGAAGAATAATATATATGTGATAGATTTGGATAAAAATATGTCAGCTATGAAGAGTTTAAAATGAATGAAAAGAGCAACCAAGTAGTGTTGCAATTTTTTTTGAAGAAAACATGGGTGATAGAAGTTGTACAAGCTAGTGTACACAATAAGATGATAGTGTAAGATCAGTTATGCAAAGAAGTTGAAATCAGAGATAAATATGAGGAGAAGAAAACTTTGAAAATATTTTATATGGAAAATTTAATAACCCATGGTGTTAGTGGAGAGCATGAGCAACATGTTAAAAGTGAAGAAGAGATGAATAACATGTCTTTGAGGCATGATGAAGTGTTTGGATTATTTTTTGGAGTTTTTGATTTCCTTAATGTGGTTTTTATGTAGATACATATATAGATAATAGGGAAAATAAAAGACATAAATTTGGTTTTGTTCAACATGTTCATATATATGAGAAACAAAGTGAAGAGATAGAAAAATAAAATATTATTGTTAATTGTTGCAACAATAGAGGAGTGTCTTCAGTAGTTATAAAACTAGTTTTTATGGACATGTAAGTAGTATAGGAGTGTATTTAGATTAATATAGAAATAAAATAGATAGAAAATTATGGTACAATAATGTTCGCAATAGGACATATAAGAGGGAGTTCATTTATAGCACCTAGAGGTGGGATAAGAGACTCTCGAAAGGACAAGTGAAAAAGATTAGCAAGAAGATGAATTAATAATTTTAATGTGTCATAGATATATATTTATAGATTAAAATAAGACATGGTAAAATAATGTATAAATTTTGATGAATAGGTCATTGATTGGTAGTAACATTGAATAACTCATGAGTAAGAGCTCATGAATACTTTTACACATTTACACTAAAAACAATGAAAGATGGCTTCATTTAAATTTCCTCTTCTAAATTCAATCTAAGAATTCATGTAATTGAGTAATTTTATTATTTTAAAATCATATTAATTATATTTTAAAGTTTTAATTCACTTTTTAGGTCTCAAAACACAAGGAAATTTTGTTATAGTCATGAAAGTATTGTTATAGTCAAGAAAAGATCTTTTACAGTCAATAAAAGTTAATTTTGATCATCTTTTAAGATTTTTCAAATTGTAAAATTGAGTGAAAAAGTAGGATAAAAGTGTGGAGAGTATTAATAAATAAAAATTATTTAAAATGAGTCTTAAAAATTGAAATTTATCTTGATTTATTGATATTGGTCTGTACACAGTCAACTAGGGTTTTAGTGTACTAAAATCATCATAACTCAAAAATGAATTTTTAAAATTACATAAAATTTTGTAGAGATGTGTTTTAGGATGTTTTTTAAAGTTTTAAAGTGGTTTTAATAAATTTTAGGCCTACAAGTCAAGATATTAAAAAAACTTAGTCTATAGATCTAAAACAAGGCCTATTTAGAGCACTAGAAATACTAAAATTATCATAACTTGAAAACAACCTAGCCAAATGCAATGAAACTCTGTAGAGAGATGCATGAAGGTAAATTTTAATTTTTAAATTTATTTTAAAGGTTTTAAGACACTTAAAAAAATAAATTTATTAAATAAACTTAGTTTGTAGGCCTAATTACAAAGGCTAGAAACCCTTTTTTTAATATATTTTCAAGTTTGAAAAAAGGTATAAATAAATATGATGAGTTGAGATAACATAAAATGAATATTTAATAGAATATTATGCATAAATATTCTTTTTTTGGTTAAAATTTGATATCAAGAAGGTTTTAGGTCTATTATAAGATATTTGTATGCATAAACATTCTTTGTTTGATTATAATCTGCTATCAAGAAGGGTATTAGGCCTAATATTCCTTAATTTATCCATCACACACACATTCCTAAAAATAGGGGAGAACTATGTAAGTCTGAATCCCTCTTTGGAGTATTGGCTATGTAGAAAACACTCATTAATAGAGGAATATTTGGGCTCAGCTCAACATCATGAGCATATTAACCCATTTTTAGCAAGGTAACCTAACCTAAGGTGGAGAGCTAGGGTTTGAGATATAAATAGTCATAAAAAATATATATGTGAGACCTAGATTTATCAGAAAAAGTATAACTAAAAACTTATAAAAACCTAGGTGATCATATTTTGATAAAAAAATATTTTATATAGGACATTTACATCAAGAATCGGATAGTAACATTGATGCAAATGTCCACAAGGTGACGTAAGTGTCTAGGTAGTCAAAAATAATATATCTAGAATATGATGACTATTTTATAAACATCAAACAACCTATTTATATACATGTACATCTCAGATATGTATACACATCATTACATATGCTAAGTATCATTTCTTCTTTGTGATTGTGAAATCAAAATATTATTTAGCTTTGTACTTTCTATATATAGCATTTTCATAATTCAACATTGAAATAGAATATTATAAATTGAATTATTTAATTGGCTTGATTTAATGAATAGGTTATATCTCGCTTGAATAGCCTATTCCCCCATAACCCTTGAATTCTCAAAAAGGGCTAAACATTTGGTGAACCTGACCTCTAAGTCTTCCTTTGTAATGCTAGCTTATTCTAGGGTTTCTAACCTCCTAGGGTTTCATATTTCTATGTTTATTTTTAGCTTTGATTTGATTCACTCATTCAAACCATTGTATTCATTTATAAATAATGAAAAATCTTAATAACAAATATTATTTTGAAATGAAAGAAAAATAAGTATTAATCAATCATTTGAATGTAAATAAAGAGTTCATTTATGCATTTTTTCATGTTATAAGAGAAGAAATCAGTAAACATGCTAAGGATACTACCTCCACATATAATAATGAACCCTTAGATGATCCTACTATTTTTACATCCTCTATGGGAACCATTAACACTTCAACCAAATTACTAGTTTTAATGCTTACTCAAACATAAACATTTTCATCACCCATGGTAACTTCTCAAAATTCAAACCTTAGTGGTAAAAATGTACAAGATTTTGTAAAAACTATAAAATTTTTGAAAGCTAAGATTACTAAAATTGAGCAAACTTATATGAAATCACCTCATGTTATTGATTCACTAGATGTATTGCATAACCCTCGTACACCTGAGATATCTTTGTCCCCTTTGATAACTAGTTTTGTTGCACCCCAGTTCACACTATATGATGCCAAAGGTGATCCTGAACAACATCTTTGATTCTTTTATGTGAGATCTTTTTTTGCATCATTACATAATCTAAGTATTATTTATTCTTTATGATTGTGAAATCAAAATATGGTTTAGCATTATAATATATATATATATATATATATATATATATATATATATATATATATATATATACAGACACACACACACACATATAATATATATGTATACATTGTGAAATCAAAATACGGTTTAGCATTATAATACACACACACACACACACACACACACACATAATATATATGTATACACACACACACACACATAGAATTTTCATAATTCAACATTGAAATAAAATATCATAAACTCAATTATTTAATTGAATTATTTAAATGGATAACACATTAGAACTCTTGTTTTCTTAGACATGAAACTGAGGGAAATACATGCCAATTTCAAGGAAAAGAGCCCAGCATTTTGGTTCCATTTTCAAGACCCATAGCGCTTGTTTTCACTACGGTAGAAAGATGTTCTAACAAATATCTCTAGGGGAAAGATATGTCAGATTAAAGGAAAATAACCTTGTTATGAATTCAAAGATTCGAATATAAAAAGCAATAATGCACAGAGAGAATTATTTTAATCACACAAATATTCTACTATGTTCTGATTAATTAAATCATTCTAGGACATTATAAAAATATATATGAACATTATTCCTATATTTGTGGAGAACATATCTCCACTAATTTCTCACCTAAATCGCTCTAATTATGCAAAACACCTATATACAATATATTGTTATAAATCATAAAAATATATCTTAATAATATAATATATGTTAAACTAATATCGTAATATTGTTTATAACAATATTTTGATATTTTAACAAAATAAATAACTAATTAATATTTACTTCTTGATAAATACTTAGATCTACACAATGTAAAAGCTAGATTTCCTAACATTCCTCCCCATAGTTTGTACATGGTGTAAAAATCTTCACACTCTTATCTGTAGTATGCTCACCCCTTGTAGCATGCCTTATTTGGATCATAAACTTGATATAAAGAGATCCTCACTCCTCCCATGGTTTTATAGGTTTATCACAAACCTTGACATAAATAGGAACACCATCTACCTCTAAGAATTGACATGAATAGAACTATATGCCACTGCATACTCTTAGGACTGCATGTTACTGATGCAATCTTGTTGTACATGACCACTATATGTGAAAGAACACATCCTATGTTTAATTTACATGACCATAATGGATGTGTCACGAGGGGTCATATCCATAAATAATTAAGGAAATCATAGGATCTCTACAGTAGCTTCTCTCCTACTTGTTACCAAAACATTTTTCACCTCATGTGGTTTTTTGGATCTCTATCACAAACCCTTTCAAGATCCATGAACTAACTTACATTAGTGATTTTTATCCTTTCAAAATGTTTTCACATCAAGAAATTATGTTTGAAAATTGTACATAAATTACTTTACATGAACAACCTTATACTTCTATTCTTATTTTGCATGCACGCAATAGAAACTATTAAAAAAATACACCACACAAAATGTCACCACATGATTGGTGACTGATGAGAGGCTGTTGAAAGAGCTCCATCCTTTGTGTATCTTCCAACCTCTAGTAGATGAAGATGATCACTCAACTAGTATGTTTATGTAGTTCATGTGCATGAATTTGAAGGGAATAGGGTCCCCCCCACAATATTTGATTCAGGACATTAGGGTCACACGAAAATGCATCCATAAGACAAATTGTTTTTATTTTTACATTTTGACATTATGACAATATTAACATGAATAGACATAAAAGTAACTCTTAACACTTGACTCATTTTGATGACACATGACTAATAATTTTATTGATGTTTACAACTAGTTAAAACAAAATCCTTTTAACAAAAAAGTAATATTTCTTTACTTTCTAAATTAACTCAAAGACTAAAAATGACTTAAATATAATATTTTTGAATTATATATATATATATATATATATATATATATATATATATATATATATATATATATATATATATATATCAAAGGACTTTGACTCAATACTAATTATTAAATAAACTTAAAAAACTACAAGGCTGCATAATCTTTAACCAAATTTTGACATGCACATAGAAAGAATTTATCATGACAATTATGATACACACTGTTAGACTAACCTGACATAAAACTAAAAGAGACAAATTAAATTAATGTTGACAATAATAATACAGACTCTAAAAAGACTAAAAGACTATTGTGACACATAAATCATAACCACAAAACTAAAACTGAATAATAAACTTCAAAACCATTTAAGAGTGACAAGACAATAATAATAGAACTCTTAAACTATACTTAGACACGTATATACACTACATATTCTCCAAATTGATGGATGATGTGTCCAAATCAGTGGAGGCATTGATATCTATGGATTGGAAATCATAGATCTAATGTCTGCATGAATAACACTAACAAATGGTAAATTGGCTCTCACTATGATCCACTCATCATGCCTGTAGTCAATGCCATAATTTTATCCCTGGGAGAAGAACAAACAAATTTAGATCTAAATGAGTCACACTGAATAATCTAATGCATATATTGGTGAACAATAAATTACAAAAATATTTAGATCTCATAGCAGGTAATGCTCAAACCAAATAGTGACAATACAAGACTTGGGCAATGGAATTTAATTATTGCTATAATAAATAACTAGATATACAAATAGATATAAATACCATATTATTCAAAGTTGACTATTCCACCTTTAATTATTAATGTCTCCTTAGCTTGGTTCTCGTAGGAGAAATAGATGAATGGAAAATCTTATGGTTTAAAAAAATTCTCAATACTATCTGTGCTTTGGAAAAACTTATGGATATAACACCAAGAGTTTGAGATAGAAGAGTAGATGTTGCTCATAAACTGATGATTAGGAAATAATATCTACACTTTTCCTTAAAATCTCCACAAAATGGCTTCAATTTAAAAATTCTAGGTTTTAAATACATGCCCCAAAAATTAATACAAAAATCTATAACACTACTCAGATTCTCCTTTACATCTTATTTATTTCATCAATGGGGAAACCAAAATTGTAAATGCCCCTCACCCTAATTATAATCTGACCATGCTCTGATACCACTATTATGAATTCAAATATCTGAACACAAAAAACAATAGTGCACCGAGAGAATTATTTTAATCACAAAAATATTTTGCTATGTTTTGATTAATTAAATCATTTTGGGACATTACACAAATATATAGGAAAAAAAATCCTATATTTATGGAGAACATCTCTCTACTAAATTCTCACCCAAATCCATCTAATTATATAAAACACCTATATACAATATATTGTTATAAATCATAACAATATAATATATGCTAAACTAATATCATAATATTATTTATAACAATATTTTGATATTTTAACAAAATAACTAACTAATTACTATTTACCTCTTGGTAAATACTCAGATCTACATTATGTAAAAGCTAAATTTACTAACAAACCCAATATTTACAAAGCTAAAAGAGAGCTTTCAAGCTACTAGAGGAGCATATATCAACTATTAGTGATTAATTTGAGTATTGTGGAGTAAAGCAATTATGATAAATAAGAAAAGTGGTGAATTAGTGATTAAGGAAGTGCAAATTAAAGGAATTATAGGTTGTAGGTGTCGATGTCAATGTATACCATTGGAGGACATTGAATTAGGAGAGCTAAGGAAGTTAAATAAGTAATCACATATTCATTTGGGAGGGTTAGATGGTCGTGTCTCAACCTTCAAGCTCCTCAAAGGGCGAGGCAGCCAAATAAAAAGGCCCAGTGTAGTGATGCCTTGTCTATAATTAACATATAATAAGATTTTAAGAGTGCATGAGTATATCCAATTTTAATAAGAGAAGTACCTGGTGAGTCTGACATGCACAAGAAAATTTTACCATAGCAAACCAAAGGAATAAACAATATAAAATCTATTATGGCACACTAATCAAAGAAGAAAGCTATAGTACCACCTCATCCCCAAGTGTTGATTGAGCAATGCTATACATGGAGAATTGGGAGCTAAGGGTGCCAACCTACCATGTTTTATATTAAAATAATCACTAGCCATGAATGAGGTGGAGTTGTAGCGTGACTACTAGGTTGAGTGTTAGAATACCTAGAATGAGCTTGTTTATGACCTAACTATTTTTAATAGACTCAATGATGACATAATTTTTCAACTATTTAATCTACCATACTTTGTAAAACCTATGGAGGCTATAAAGTTTATTATCTCATGCATGCATGATGAATACTTCTATTTTGTTGGGCACAAGATGCAGATCACATCCTAAAGAGTTAGTAAAGTTACATGTTTACAATACTCAAGCACTGACCTCAGTGGTGACTTGGAAGATTAGGAGGAAATTGAAAACAATGTGATGGTTCTTGAATATAAGAAGTAAGGTCATGTAATGCATATAAAAAATATTTAGGATCCCACCCTTAAAGTGGTAATGCACTTAGTTATGACCAAGGTTAGAGGTTTAGACAGGTGAAAAGAAGTAGACATGACACACTTGTATGTTTCCCATCAGATTACCCTTGGAGTTAAATACAATTGCTCACAACAATTTTCTTATAGAATTATTATAGATGTGAAAAAGTCTCACCACCTACCTAACCATAAATTTTCATGGGGAACTATTCTTTTATTATTATTTTTTGATTAAATTGGTGTACCAGAGTACACAAGTGGTGAATTGAAATATATTTACCCCTCGAAGAATAAGTCTCCTATGGAAAGGTTTAAAGTGTTAACTTTCCCTAACACTATAATTCCTTCCCATAAATCTAAGATGAAGGGATGGTATGATGGAATGAAGGAAGCCTTTAGAAACATGTGGTGCATTACCAAAGATTTTCCTGCTCAGCTCAGAGATGAATCTTAGTTTGTGATAAAACAACATTTATCTATAGCACACATCCAAATGAGCACCTCAGGTGACTTGTCTGGATGGCTCAAGTTGCCATATGCCTTCACTACCAAATATTTCATGAACATCATCAATAGAATATATGATGCACACCATGTAAGGATTGATGATGAAAATATTGATGTTGAGACTCATACTCTTCAACAAATGTATGTTTATCCAAGGAAAAAGGCATATAGATATAAATTGGAGTTGGATAAACCAACATTAAGGTTCAAAATTTTTTGGATGATAATTATATTCATTCATTATTTTATATGTCAAATCCACAAAATAAGACATTGGGGAATGTAGATGATAATAAGGAAAATATTGCACCCCTAGAAGAGTTTGGGATTCATAAGAAGTAGAAGAGGCAAGGGAATGATTCTAACACTAGTGGTCATCCTAAATAATCTAAGTAGAAAAGGATTGTTACTTCATCACCAAAGGATAATTTGCTTATAGGTCGAACATAAGGCCTTGATCCCATGTTATAATTTGTTCTTCCAAAATAAGAAATTTCATCCCTAAGGATGGTGACATGGTATATAAATCAACAACTCTATAGGTGACACTAGAAATGGAAAACTTTGAGTTGAACAAGAGGAACATGAAGTCACCCCAACATAGGAAAAGATGCCCTCCCCTGCACAAAATGAAGAAGCCACCCTTAATGAAACACAAGTAGATATTGAGAGTCCCACTAGTGACGAGGGGGATGGTTTATACAAAGATTTGGGAATGAGTGGTATTGATATCAATTCAAGTCACCAAGAAGAAAACTTAGATCTTAAAATACTTGAGTGGTATCCCTCTAAAGGGAAGGAACCAATTGATAAATCTACACAAAAAAGGTCGATGACTACCGATGCAACCAAGACCCTTTGTGCTCAGTATTAACAGGGAGTAGTAGACAAACTCTTATTTATGTAAGAGTATTTTAACACTAAGAGAGGTAAAATTTCTATACACACTTTGGGTTGATCCCTAGATGTGCACCAAATCATATCTGAGTGTAGCTCTATTGAATTTTGTTCATGAGGTGACACGGTAGAATGCCTTATGTGAATTTGACATAAAGCAACTCTAGAAGAATCATCAAAATATGGTTACTCTCTATTGCAATGAGTGTGTAGTAAGGATAAAACTTGAAGAGGAGTTGGTAGAGCTCAAACATCGACTAAAAACAACAATGATGGATATTATAAATAACCTAACACTCTTCAAGTCTATTTTTGAATAGGATATGGTTCTTGCATATGGATTACCTCTTATTAGAGAGATGATTGATAACTTGAGAAATCTGGTAGAACTTTTGTTGAAGAAATGAAAAGACCAACCTACTCTCTAGCATGAGCAAACATGGGCAATGAAATAATTTATTGAGGTTGTCAAGGTTTGTAAGATATTTTTGAATAGGTTTATAGATACGATTCCCATCTTGGATGAGGTTTTTGCTAAACAGGCAGGACCCAATTTTTTTTGGAAGCATGACTTCAAGGAGAGAAGATCTAACACCATTAGAGTGCTAAAAATGCATTGATAATAAAGATTACACTAAATGCACCAAACCATTTTAAGATGTGGAGGCTATAGAGAATAAAATAACCACCCACCACTAGGATTTAAATTATAGTTTTGTGGTGCTCTAAGGATATGTTTCAATAGAGGTCACCTCACTTGAAGATGTTTAGAAGGATACTTTTGCATCACTTGAGTATTTAATAATTCAAGAAAATGTATGTTTAGAACAACCCAAGAGACAAATAATATTAAATATTAGGTTGAAAATATAATGTTTAAGATCCAAAATGTGTTGAACCATTGGGAGGGAGTGACGAGGCAGGTTAAACAATTGAGACCTAAATTTTTGATAGAGGGCCCTAAAAAATATGTATAGTTTAGGATGGACTATTGAATTAGTGTGGGGTGATGTTGGGCCCTAATTTTGAATAACATTTTGGCTAAGTACTTTTGATGATAATCGATATAGGAGAGACACAGTGCAGAATATCATGGTGTAGAAGACCATAGTGTGGAATACCATGGTGTAGAAGACCATGGTGTGGAATACCATGGTGTAGAAGAATCAAGTCTCACATAGAAAATAAGCATGATACATGGAGAACCCAAGAAATTAAGACTCATATATTAATAAAAGACTTGGGGAAAACACAAAAAGTA
Organism: Torreya grandis; assembly: GCA_037957365.1. NCBI lineage: Eukaryota > Viridiplantae > Streptophyta > Pinopsida > Cupressales > Taxaceae > Torreya > Torreya grandis. Next base: position 5,840,253 of record JARHVA010000175.1, read on the forward strand.
GAGATGGTTATGTAGTGGTTCATAGGAACATTGGAAAAGAATAAGTCAAGCACGAATATAGTATTAGCCTTCTAGAAGATAGGCACTCAGTGATGAGGATCCAACATTGAGAGAGAATATAGGGGTAGTTAGGCCTGGGTCCTTAGGAATTTATTGTAAACAAATTTCCATGACTCAATTCTATTAATGATCATTGGCAAGTCATCCTATCTGTATTTACTTTTGTAACTAAATGGTTGAGGTAGGCCAAGTATAAATACCCCCTTTTTTTACTTAGTGTTGTTAATGAGTTATTTATCATTTGTAATTATAGAATCATTGTAATTTTTGATATAACTTATTAATATAATGGAAGGAATCTTGTGTTGATGAAATTCTTGTGTTCATCTATCTATGGTTATAATGGAGTTGATATTTTTTGTTATCTGTTTATGCCAACTTCATTTTCTTTTGTTAGTTAAGTGATGAACTAAGTTGAGTTAGATACAAAACTAAGGATGAGTTTAAGACCAAGTACTTGTTCAAATTCCCTAGTTTAGGAAATTAGATGAATACACCCTCACATGACAAAACCAATGGGAACTAGTCATAAGCTACATGCTTCAGATAAGCATGCAAGAACCTTTTATTGCATGATATGCCAGTACATTATAAAATTGGAACTATTGTTTTCTTATGCACAAAACTAGAGAAAAGACATGTTTTATTAAAGGGAAAGAGTCCAATATTTATTTATTAAATAGGTTATATCCAACTTGAATAGCCTATTCCCCCATAAACCTTGAATTCTCAAAAAAGGTTAAACATTTAGTGAACCTGACCTTTGAGTCTTCCTTTACAAACCTAACTTGTTCTAAGGTTTCAAACCTCCTAGATTTTCATATTTATGTGTTTATTTTCAATTCTAGTTTTCTTCATTTATTCACACCTGTCTTCATTTATAAATAATAAAAAATATTAATCATAAAGATCATTTTGAAATGAAAGAAAAAGAAGCATTGATCAATCATTTGAATGCAAATAAATGGTTAGTTGATGCATTTTTATATGTTATGGGAAATTAAATCAATAAACATGCCAAGGATACTACCTCCACATCTAATAATGAACCCTTATCTGGTCCTACCATTTCTACATCCTCCATGGGAACCATTAACACTTCAACCCAATTACTTATTTTAATGCCTATTTCAACACAATCATTTACATCACCCATGGTGACATCTTAAACTTCAAAAATTAGTGGTCAAAATGTGTAATATATTGTCCAAAATATAAACAAAATTAAAGTTCAGGTTACCAATATTGAGTAAAATTCTATGAAATCACCTCAGGTTATTGATTCATAGGATGTATTGCATAAACTTCTTACACTTGATATATCTTTTTACCCTTTGCCAACTGGTTTTATTGCACCCAAGTTCACAATTTATAATGATATGGGTGATCTTGAAAAATATCTTAGATCCTTTTATATGACATCACTTGATTATGTTTCTAATGTTAAATTCTTGACCAAATTATTTCCAAGAAGTTTAAAGGACTATGCTTTGAGATGGTTCTATGATCTACCAATACAATAAGTAAAATAATTCAAATCCATAGTTAATCAAAATTTTGTGCATTTTTTAATAAATATTATTGAAAACATGTCATATGCACAAATTTCCAAGATTAAACAAGGAACAAATGAATATGTCTTGAGATATAAGAAATGTTGGACAAAATGATAAATCCAATGGCCGATAAATAACTTCAAGACATATTCAGTTGATCCATTACATGAGTATATTATTTTCAATAAATTCAAATCTTTTGATAACCTATGTTATATTATTCAAGATAAAGAAATGAAACTTATTGGATTAAAAAAACTTAAGTATGTAGCTAACACACCAACTACATCCACTAAAAAGTTTCATTTCAAACCAAGTTATAAATTGAAACCTATTAAGGATAAAAAAGACATAACTATGTCACAACAACCTAATAAGTTCATCTTATCCAATGCACCTAAGAGATAATTTACATGATTCCTAAGTCTCCAGCTTTGTTACTTCTGAAACAATGTCATCTCATATCTCTCCCTCCTCCTATGGTGGTTGATATGAGTCAACCTTTACCAAAATGATATGATACCAATGCCTATTTTGACTACCACAATGTGCAGATCATTCTATAGGTAGATGTTATAAACTAAAGCACAAGATACATGAACTTACTGATATTGATAAACTTACCTTTGATGATTCTCCTATAGATTCAGGGTCACAACCAAATGATCATCAAAACTAAAATATATTCAACAATACATTGAAAGTTCATTATAAGACAACTATGAAAGTGAAAATGGCATATAGTTCACATCCTCCTACATCCCATTGTGGGCACCCATTAGATGGTATTATTGGTAAATTTATACATGAGATACCTCCTATAGTTCCAAAACCTTCTTTTTCATTTGACAACAATGAGATTGTGGATGATAAATCAAATTTAAATTCTCTATTTTAGGGCATATATTGATCATCAACCTAGACATAGTGTTATGATTGACAATATTGCTAGTGAGAATATATGTACCATGACATTATTTGCATATTTTGGATATACACATGATGACTTATTTACTTCAATTAAAATAATAAAATCCTTTAATGGGAAGCTATAACAAGTTTTTTGGTGATATTGATTTACCTCTTCATGTTGGTCAAGGACATGTGATGAATACCTTTTTAGTTATACCACATATAAGAGTTTTTGATATTTTATTAGGATGTCCTTGGATAAATATGCTCCATACAATACCTATCATAGTGTATGGTTGTCTTAAGTATATTCATTCCAACAAGGTAATTATATTTTTTGGGATTTTGTAATCACCTAAAAGTGGTAATTAGATGCTAAGAGTGTCACTTGAGTTAACCTATCCCTAATCTAGCCATAAACATATCCTTGAGCATTAGACTTACTTTTCCAATCATTAATGAAACCAAAATCACATACAACTAGTCAAAACATTGTCCTAGAACTATCATCTCAGACCCCAATCCAAATTTCTTAGATTTTATAAATAGGACATTACCACCACATTTGGGACACTATAACCACATGACACTAGTGTCCCCAACTGAGTGTTACTTCCTTATCCCTAGATCTTGCCAATGGATACTTTTAAAAATGTGTGCCTTTTATAAGGTTATCCTAAGTTTATTTTCTTATCCACACAACAAAAAAAAACCTATAAATACAAGACTAATCAACCTCTATTCATTGGATGGAAAATAAATACAAAAGTTATTCAAACCAAAGACAAATTTGAACAAAATCAAGGTATTTGATCCTTATTTTGCCCTAATTTTTACATAATACCATATAAAATATCCCTAAGCCAAGTTTTAAAACATTTAAAATCTCAAGCACATTCAAGGCATCCAAGACCACTTTCATTCTAGCATTCACTTGTACATACATCAAGTATTAGGTGGGAAAACTATATCAAGCTTGATCCCTATTTGGAGTATTGGTATGTAGGCAACTCTCTACATAGTGGGGTGTTGAGGATGTCCAATTCATCATACTAACACACAAAATTATTTATCATGCCATACTTATAAGGAGGACTAGGGTTTGCACTTTAAATCAAGTTTTCCAAGAATAACACAGAGCTCTAGGTTTTGATCATGTAGTAATATGACATATAAACACAGGCACATGCACTCCCAAAAAGGGGAAATTAGTGCCACATTGAGAATATTACACATATATTGCGCTATTTTTGATACTAGGCACTACTATCCAATGAGAAGATGAAAATGAAAATCATGTTAACAATACAGACTACTGCCCAAATCTCAAATTTTAGAACCCAGGGCATTCATGACAATCAATTTTTAGACAAGTCTTTATTTATCCCTATTTATTACTACTATTAGAAAGTAAAAAAAGGTCATAATAAATTAGTACATAATTATTGCATATATATTTAATTAATTCAATTATCTCAACCTATTAATTTAAACATTAGATTTTCATTGTAAAACCCTAAAAGGTTAAACCATTTAGTGAACACATCTTACTGTGAATATTGCATCAAACCCTAGTTTTCATTCATATAAATTTTGTGTAATAAATTTAAGAAGAATACTTTTGATTTTCTGATTTTATTTATACAACTTAGCTAATTATAATCAATTTTACATTAGGGTTTCAGTTTATTTTACATATAATTTAAATTGTTGCAAAAAAACCCCTAGATTATAAAACCTTAACCCTAGATGCTCTTAGGGTTTGTATCCTTTTTTATCCTATTTTCATTAGCTTCTATTAATTATTCATAATTTATATATTCTATTATAGTATCTCTATTTCAATTTATTTTTTATATGACATCTAAAAAAGCTCACTCATCCCCTAAGAAAAAGTGCTAGACTAGGTGGTAATCCTATAGAGCATATTCATATTCAAGCTATCTGAACCTATAACAAGGAAAAGGAACCTATTAAAACTCCAAATATGAATCCTTCACATCCTGATTATGTGGAATTCATTGGCAATGCATCTGAGGATGAATAATATAACAAGAACAAGACTAGGTCCACACTGAGGATCAAGACACACTATCTCCACTCAATGATAATGACATAATTATGAAAAAGGATGAGGTATTATAGGGCTTCAAAGATATAATTTAGGAATAGCCCCATGATCATTCAAATATTTCATAAGCCATATTAAAAATCAAGAAT